>CAUHTR010005339.1:0-28914 GCA_959609185.1 Schmidtea polychroa | reverse complement strand
TAAAAAATCCATATTGTTCATTTTCTTACTTGTTTACATAACGGGCTTTTCATAGAATTAATTAATTAGTATTTTGCATTCTACACAAATTTGTGTTTTTCGTACTTTCCCGTGCATTTTCTGACAAAATCATTCATATAATATTATTCAGAATAATCTCTTCTATCTCTGCCACACAGTTTTCAGCTTCAAAGTTGAAAATTCAATCATCTATAAATTTTGTACAATTTTGTATTTTTGTACTTTTCATATCTAATTATGCACTTTACTTTAACTTTGTTTACAATAAATGTCATTATATATATAAATATTTCTATTTCATTTGGTTTCCATCCAATTTTATTTTTAAATACTTTTTATTTGGCAACCCCAACATTATTAACACAGAAAAAATTATAACTAACTAACCGTTTTCCCGTGCTTCGCTACGGTTATATTTTTCTAATTAATTAATGTTTTAATAAATTACTAAGTTTCATTTTTCACATTATTTATAATTATCATAATATTAATAATTGGAATATAAAATATAAAGAGTTTCTCCGTTTTTGAAGTTTAATACTGTGTCCAATGTTTTTGCTTCACCTCATTCATTGCAGTCTTTTCAAATATCACAGGACCATTTCGTCCGAATCTGTATCAACTACAATCAAAACAAGCATTTATTCAATCGTTTTTTATTATTTTACTCAACACATTAATGATTAATTGCTAATCACGACCCAATTTTAATTTTTAAAAACAAGATAAGAACTGACTTGGATCATTGCTCCGTTTTATGAGCTCTCAACATAACTATCTGACTGAATCCTGTAAGTGATTAAACAGATTTTCGACTTTAAACAACAATAAAGTTATCATTTGAGAAAGTAACACGTTTAATACGGACATTGTACATTGGTAAAATGTCATTGAAAAGTACAAAATGACGATTTTAAAATGACATCAGAATCAAATAATCTTAATGTGAACGAATTCATCAACTGAATCAACACAAACGAGGAACGACTGACAGAGAGTACTGAAAACGACAAACGAATTTCAGGATTTCGTGGTCATTATTTATGTGTACTTCGACTTCACTGACTTTATTATCAATTATAAAAACCAACAAAAAATTTAAATAAAATACACAATGGCTTGTAAAAGAAAGTGCTATCAATGGAAATCCTTTGCGGAATTATTAGTGCAGTACTCTGGTCTTCAAATTTGGTTTCCTATAATCATTTTAGAGTTTCCATAAATTTTAAAAAAATTCATATTCAATTTTATAAAAGTGCATTTTTTTAATATTGTTTAAAAATATAATTAAGTAAAAATATGTGAAATATCAATTAATGAAAAGCGCAAACTATATATGTGTGCCTACAGAACATGAATCATTGGGATAAATAATAACCAATCAAACAAATGCCATTCAGCACATTAACTATACGGGTTTTCAAATGTGATGATTACATTTTAATTAACGCATGGTTTGAACCGGGTCCTTAATAAAAGTTAATCTATAGTAAAATCATACTATATGAAATAAACGAATAGCGAATACTATAAACTAAGAATACTCCGCGCGTTGAACGCACGAAATAAATAAACATTCCATATAACGTAATATCCTGTTTTCAATGACGCAGAATACATAGGAATTTTCGCTTATATTTACGTCAGAAATTTATGTATTACCATCTCAGAATATTTTTAAATTTAAAAAATAAATAAAAATATTATTATTATTAATTATAATTTATAAACAGTACCGTAATAAATCCTGAGGCGGCCTTTGTTATTTGTTCCAAGTATTCCTTCATCGTCAAACTTGAATCGTAATCTTTTTTCGGATCGGATTTGTATTTTAAAACTTCATGATTTGGTTGACTTTCAACAGTTTTCTTCAAACAGTTTATAATTGTCTCTTCCGGGAAATTTTTCGTTTCTTCATCAATGTTAGCAATTATAATGTCGTTGATTTTTCGATCTTAACATGAGATTCTCATTAACGAAAAGAATATGAGGATCATTTGATTATACTGGTATTAAATGAAAGAGTTATAATTACACTAGGGAAATCGTTTCAAATGATCTCACACAATCAGACTCAACAAAATGTTTTCCCGCAACAGGAGAGTTTTACTTGGAACTGAAGCAAAACTAAAAATATTTTAGGAGAAGAAAAGAATTATCGTACTCCGCTTTGGAATATTTACTTAATGTTACTTACAATATTAATACAAACATAATCAAAAGATAATAACACCTCCCTCCGAGAGTATCATGGTGAATTAGGCATATAAAGGGTTATAATAGCATCATCAACTCCGTCAGCTTTATACGCAAGAGAAACTCGTTTGACCTTTTGATTGAAACCTTTGTTAATAATGTCATTTTCAATAGCTACATTTGTGATATTCAGATTTTGAGAGCTAGTATATTGAAAATTCACTGCTGTCAATGTCATAATCAGTTGATTCAGTTGAAGGTTTTCAATGAGACAAGTGCTATAAAATTGACCTTTTTATCAAAACTTTTGTAAACAGTTTTATTTTCAATAGATAAATTTGTGAGCTGAAGTCGGTTGCGTTAATGATATGAATGGAGGGGCTTGTAGATGAGATTATAAATCTTGTTCCGGTTATTTTCTTAATTAAAATTCAGAAAAAAATGAAATTTTACTAATTTTTAAGTTACTAACAAAAAAGAGAAAACTTTTAGTTGAACAAAATATTATTAAATAATAGAACGTAAAAATTATCATTATTATTATATGTATTTAAACATACCGTTGTTGACTTTTACATTATTAACTGCGATTGTAACCCTAGAACATGACATAAAATAGTATAAATAAATAAAAAGATAATACCCAACTACACTTTCAGTATCAACCATTAGTGAATTGTGTAAATTATGTCGCGGTACGTAATTTATTTATATTTATGCTTTTTATAATAAACTAAAGGTCATTAAATTTTATCAAAATTTGATTGGCCAAATTTTGACGTATGCACAGAAAGATTTTTAACGCTATTTGTAAAAATGAAATCTATTTATTATTTAGAAATGAAGTTTTATTTTACTGAAATTTTATTATGAAACCCGTGGAATTTTATTTGACGTTTTTGATTCCTTTCAGAATTTTTGTTTGCACTGACAGGCGAGCAAATGAATCCAAATTAATATTATAGTGTGATTATTCTTTTACTGGCTCGTAAATTATTTATAACATTTTTAATAGAATAAATTGAAAACTGCAAATAAAATCCTAATTATTTACCAATTCATATTGGAATTATTCACGTTTGCGTCCATCAAACACATTATATTAAATAATATGCATGACTATTTACGATAGTATTGTTAGCTAAATCACATAAAAATAAAATTTCAAGAGAATTTATTCCAAAGAAAATTAATAAAGTTAAAAAAGAAAATAACAAAAATAAGATTTCATCAAAATATATTTCTTTAAACAAATCTCATTCTTTTAAAAAATTCTAAACAATTCTTTAAAAAATTCTTAAAAACAATTCTTAAAATGCCTAAAATTATTTCAGTGTTAACTCTGTCACATTAAAAAAAGTTGAATTTAGCAGACGGTATCAAGTAAACAATAAAATATTAAAACAATTTGAAATATAATAAGCATCTAAGCAACTTTTAAAGTAATGATCATAATTTTGTTCTATTAATTCTTCAGAAAAAATTAATTTTAAAAAGTTAATTTCTTAAATAGCCTTGGAAATAGTATTTTTTTGAAAAATGAAAACGAAGAACTAACGATAATAAATTTTCATTATTTATTTTGTCAAAGTTGGAAAACTTAAGAAATTTATCATCCATAGAGTAAAAATTGTGAAGAAAAAATTTCAGATATTAAATAATTCATCACGAACTCTGCTGGTATTAGAAAGTTGATTTTTTTAAAGAATATATTCCACAATTTCCTTTGAGTGATACGAAATGGTTCGAAAACCTTTTCCTAAAACGTAAACACCTACCTAAAGTTGTGATGGAGTCCTTTTCAAAAAGCAAAATTTTCCTGAATGAATAAAATTAGCTTGGATTTGGTTTTCAAAAATGTGTGAGTCAGTATTTTGAAAATATAGCTACAGTATCGTGAAATAAAAATTAAATTAAATGTAAAACATGTGGAATGTATGTGCAAGAATCTTATTTGTGGTGAGTTATGAGTGGGAACCCTTTATTTCGGCGATGTGTTCCAATATGGTTAACCTTTTCTTAGTATCTACTCTCCATTCGCAGCCAAGCATAATTATTTATTTGACCTCTAAATATATAAATTCCCATATATAAATTATATTCAAATATGCCAAGACTTTAAAATAAAACCACAATTAAGTTTAGAAGATTTCAAAAATTTGTATTCTATATTCTGTATAAATGTTTCAGATCAAGATGATAGATTAGCTATAAATAATGTTGATGTTACTCTTCATATAACAAAGGATTCTAATTTTAAAGCAAAAATATATACATTAATTCTTGAAGAAAAGAAAATAGAAATGAAGTTATATGGTGGAAAGATTTCAATAATTGAGAATGTTAGAGGAGATTAAGTTTAATTCTCCAAACTTGTTTGGAGAAATAAACAAGTTTTATTAAGAAAACAAGTTTTAGTAATAAAAGAAAATTATTATTATTAAATTTTAACTTTTTAAAATTGACTACTAAACGTTTTTGGAGATGTGAAATTTGTTGTTGTGATGTTACAACACACCATAAAGCGAGTCATCTTAAAACTAAAAAACACCTCTCTTGATCTTTTCTCTCGATCCAAACTTGGTGATAGAGTAAGAATATTTAAATATAAAAATAAATTTGAAAAAGGATTCACAGCGAAATGGACAAATGAAATTTTTATTATAAATAAAATACATCATACAATTCCAATGACATATGGTATCATCTATTTAAATAATGAAGAAATATTGGGTAGATTTTACAATAATGAATTACAGAAATCAAGTTTTTAAAACAAGATTTTAATATAATAAAGAAACTTTATCATATCAAAACAAGCTTTTCTGCATCTCATCCCTTTCTCTATCCAAATAAATATAATTGTATTTTTTTTCTAATGATTAGCAACAAACACATCAAACATGTACTTCTCAGGTTCAACATTTGAAAATAAATCACAATAAATCATATTCTTGTCACACTTATCTAATTTAAAAAGATGAAACAATTGGAGTTGTTTCTAATTGAATTTTTATCCAAGGCATAATAAGTTTGAGATATATAAATCACATTACAATTATTATGACGTACTCGAGTAAAATAACTTTTATTGAATTTCTTGATTTTTCATATTTTCAACATCATCAAATATAACTAGATTCTTTACATCTTTGGAAAGAAAATCACAATGTAATACATCTTCAGGTTTGTTGGAGAATAAAACCTGTATTGATTCGTTATTAAAACTTGTTTTATTAACGAAACTTGATTCATCACTAACATAATCATTTTTATTAGCAATGTTTGATTCTAAAATCTTTTCTTTGTACTAATCAAAAAAAAACTTAATCGGGACATCTGTGTTGATTTTTAAAAATATCAATGATTCCTTTTTCAGTTAATTTATTTTCAAATCCACATTTCAAAAGTTGTAATTCTGGTTGGTTTATAGTTGTAGAATAAAAAATTAAATTATTATAATCTAAGAAACCATCCTCGAGCAACATTCTCAAAAGAAGTACATTCTTTCCACACCCTGAAGATCCAACAATTAATAATCTAAAATTATCAGGAAAAATTTTATTATTAAATTTACTTTTATGTCGCATTAAAATTGGTTTCCAACTAGCCATTTTAAATATTTAAAAATGACGATTGAAGAATCTCTAAAAGAATTAATAAATTCAGACAAAAGTAAATCAGTAGTAATTGATGGCAAGAAATATTTTGTTACAAAAAATGTCAAGGAGCAAGTGCGCGAGAAAATTAAACAAGGTGGTATTTTACCCTTGGCTGCTTTAATACCAGCAATTATTGCAGGTTTATCTGGTGCTGCTGGAATAGCTGGTGGGATTGCAACTACAATTCAAAAATCTAAAGAAGCTCAAAAAACTGAATTAGAAAAACAAAAATTACAAAATGAAATTGATTCAATTCAAAAAAAGAAAGCAACAAGTTCCGGAACAGGTTTATACCTTGATCCTTTCAAAGGTAGAGGTTTAAATGATTTTCTTAAAAATCAAATTTCATCATCTGATTTATCCTCAAAAGAAAAGGATAAATTAAAACAAGTGTGCAAATCTTTCAAAAATTGTTGTATTTGTAAATCAAAAGATGGTAAAGGTTTATATTTGAAACCCTGGAAAGAACTTTATTAGTAAAGAAACTTTACTAATAAAGGAACTTGAAACATAAAATGGTATAAAAATGGTATACTATAAAATGGTACATACCATAAAATGGTATAAAAATGGTATACTATAAAATGGTACATACCATAAAATGGTATATAAAATGGTTAATGAAGAAAGATTGGCTTTGTTAAAAAATTACATGTTGAACAAGACAAGTATAACAAAAAAGATTTAGCTCAACATAGTGAATCTACAATTTTAAATGAATTAATGACAGAACAACAACAACCAACTCTTATAGCTTTGAAAGAATTAGAATTAAAACCCAGAGAATTAGAATCTGGACATTTAGAACAATTCGACCAATTGGAGCAATTGGAATCTTGGGATTTGGAACCTGAAGATTTAGAGATAAATTCAAAACCATACAAAGTTGATACAACAATTGATAATGGTTTGCCTGCAACAATTAAACCAACTTTTTCTATTGATAAATGATATCAAATTATAACAATTAATAATCAAAAATTTGTGTTGTATGAAAATAATAATGACGAACCACATATTCATTCTGAAAATAGTTTCAACAATCAACGTTTAGATATAGAATACACAAAAGATGTGGATAAATTAATTAAAGGATATTCTTCAGATGATAAAAATGAAATTAAAAAATATTTACATTTAATAAAATTAGTAGGAGGTAGTTCAACAGCAAAATATATACAGAGTTTAAATCATTATTTAAATAAAGATGAAAAGGCCTATACTGTCAACGAAGGAAAGGGAATGGATTCTATTAATGTAAAAGATTTTATTAATCTTTTTATTCAACTAAGAAAATTATTAGCAGCAAAGAAAGCAGGTCATAATAATTTGAATGGTGATATTTTCAACATGTCTAAAAAATTATTAAAACATGGAATAATTTCACAAGATAAATTTAATAAATATAATAAATAAATAAACTTTTAATAGCAAAACAAGTTTTACTAATAAAAGAAAATATTTAATAAATATACACTTTAATAAATGACCGAGTATTCAATATTGGATTTTTAAAAATCATTTGCAATTGATACAAAAACAAATTTTGATTTAAAAGACTGCAAATTATTTAAATTTACCAATTAAAATTTTGATGAATGATGAATTGCACAAGATTGGAAAAACTAAGAAAAATAATATAATAATCAATTATCAAAATTCTGATAAAAAAGGATCTCATTGGGTTGCAGTTTGTTCCTCCCACACTGGCTCCAGTGTAGGGGGAACTTATAATAAAACTTTATATTTTGATTTATATGGAATTAAACCTACAAAAGAAGTTGAAGAATATTTAGGACAAAGTTTAAAACAAGAACTCCTCAATCAGAATCAAGATTCTAATCGAGGAGACTCTAATACTCTACAAATTCAACCTGATGATACTAAAATATGTGGAGTTTTGTGTTTATATGTTTTATATAAATTAAATCAAGTTATTCCCCAAGTTATTCCTCAAATTGAAGATGAATTTATAAATATAATTCAAGAAATCTAAAATGATTTAGAAACTTGTATTTAAAACTTTTTCCAAAAATTAATAGAATAAAATGGAGTCAAGTTTAAAAATAATCGAGAATATAATGTCTACAAAATATTCCATAACTTTATCAGTTAATTCTACCAATTCTAATTTTAATATATATTTTGAAAACCCTATAAATTTAAAATCTGATTTAAATTATGAATTGGGCTTATTATGGTTTAGTTGTTACAACACAATTTTCAATATAAATATTAATAACAATAAATTCACTACAAAAACTGAAACAGGACAAGAAAAAATGTAACAATTGAACCAGGAGCATATGAATTAAAAGAATTAAATGAAATCGTTTCAAAAGAAACAAATGGAAATGTTGAAATCAAAATAGATTTACCAACTTCAAAATGTAAATTGATGATAAAGAATATTCAAATTACTTTTGATTCTGCTAGTTTTTTTCATACTATTTTAGGTTTTGAAGTAAAAACATATGGATTATTTGAAGCAAATGTACCTCTAGAATTTAGAAAATCAAAACAAGAAACATCTAAAGAAATTATAAAAATAATAAATACAACTTCAATAAATATAGAGTGTGATTGTATTTCTGGTTCATATCGTAATGGACAAGAAACAAAAATCTTGTATTCTTTTCCCTCAAATACTTTAGGAATGGGATATAAAATTATTGAAATAATGAACCCTCCAAATTATTTACCCTTGTGTAGAAAATATTTAAGTAGTATTACTTTTAAAATTGTTGGTAGTGATGGTGAATTAATTGATTTTAATGGTGAAGAGATCTCAATGTATTTACATTTGAAACAAGTATAATTCTAACAACTTCAAGTTTAGATTATTAAAAATGAGTTTTTATAATCCTTGTAATAAAACTGGTGGTACAATTGAAGGTGGATTGGACGTATAAATTCAAAAGTAAGAATATTAATTTTGCTAGTTCACTCGTACATTATATAGATTTAATATTTTATGATAAAAAGATTGATGCTAACGAGGTTCGTAAAGCGTTGTCCGAGTTGTATAAAGATGTGCTCACATCAAGACCATGTGATATACGAGTGTTGATACCACACAGTAAAGTCTTGTTTTAAAACTTGATTTTAATAAATCTTAATTCTTTGAAATGGAAATTAAAATATATAAAATGGAGGAGGTCAAAGAAGATAAAATTTACCCAGAATTGAGATATCATATACAATCACCTTTTGAATTACAAGGGACTTGTGATTCAAAAGGACCTACAGCACCTAGTGAATTAGAAGTTCTGAGAGTAAAAGAATTCAAATCTGAAAAACTTCATTTAGAAGATTTATTAAAACATTATAAAAAAATTAAAAGTAGATGTTTAAAGATTGTTGGTTGTTCTTTGGGTTTTGCAACAACAATATTAACAATTATATTACCTGCAACTTTACCAGTTTTAACATTTGTACCAATAATTCTTGAGAGTATTTCAGCAGGAGATTTATTCTTGACTGAAGTTGTGTCTATATCATACACTGCAAAAAAGAAAATTTTATATCGTGAAGTTTGTTCAACAATAGATGTAGGAATAGCAAAATTATTTTTATTTCAATTAAAAGCCATGGAAGATGGAGTCTTGACGAATGATGAAATTTTAAAATCCAATCAAAAAATTCAAGAGATAAAAGATCAAGTTAACAAATTAGAAAATGCAAATATAATAACCCAAGGATATTAAAAAAAGATGCACGAGAGAAATGGTTAAAGAATAATTAAAAGTATGAAAGTAAAAAAGTATGAATCTTCAAGTTTTAAAATAGGGAAAATTTCATGCCCTTTATTTTTTTATAAATATCACATAAAAATGGATGAATTTTTAAAGAAAATGGATCAAATAACCATAGTTGATACAAGCAAATTAAATATATTTTTAAAAAACAAAAATATTTAATTCAACAACGTGATTTAATTGAGAAAAAAACTACCTTGCAAATCAAAATGTAATGGGGAAACAAGTTGACATATTGATTGAAGATTTATCTCTTGATTTGCATGGAGATTTGATTAGTAAACAAGATTTAATTTTGAATCAATATATAATAATAAAAAAATACAAGAAGAAATTGTTCCCACAATTAAAATGATGAATAATCTAGTTGGGGTATTACATGATCAAATTGATTGTTTGTCTGATGATTTTGAAAATTTAAAGATGGAAAATAAGAAAGAATTCAAAGATGCTTCAGTATAAAGATATTAAAGATATTAAACTCCATATTTAATCATTCTTGTAATTATTTCTTGTCATCTAATCAATTTTTTATATTTGAAATTATATACTCTAAAACTTTGTCAGATTTCGTCATGACGAAATATGGTTAAATATGTTGGAATCTATAGGAATATGATGGAATCTAATCAGAAACATCACAAACATCAGAATCATTATAATAATCTTTATGACTATCATCAGAATCATAAACATAAGAATCAATAGAATTATCATCAAGTTCAGATTCATTACAAACATTATAATCTTCAGATTCATTATTAGATTCATTATCAGATTCATTATCAGATTCATTATCAGATTCATTATCTGATTCATTATTATTATTAGGATCAAGATTAATAGGATCATCATTATTATCAGAATCAATAGGATTCGATATTAATTCATTATTGGGATTATTATTATTATTATCAAGATTATTACTCAAGTTCATGTAATAATCCAAGTTGTTGAAAACATTAGATAATATTTCATATTCTTCAGGTTTCATTTTAATAACACCAACATCTGGAATTTGTTGCCAAAATTTTATTTTTTTTTTCAACTTGCGTATGATGGGAATCCTATCGTTTCCAAATGGAAGTGTATGAATTCCATCAGATAAAATAAATCTTTTATCATCATAATTATTTAATGAAGTTTTGTTTGATTCTTGTAATTCTAGATTATGTTTAATAGATTTATTTTGATGAACTATTACTATTTGTTTCTTTGAAGTTAGTTCTAAAGTAATACCATAATCTTGATGTTTAATTTTTTTGGTTACACATTTTTGAATTCCCTTATTTTTATTTTCTTGTATCGTTGGACCAGTATCAGTATACTATCAGTATCCATTGCATTCTATCACCAAAATGTGGTTCCAATACATCATAATATGTTTCATACATTTGTAATTTAGATAATTCTAAAATACTATAACCAATAAACATTGGCTTGTTGTATGTTTTTTCATAATTTCCTATTTCAATTGCAGCTAATTCTCTTGAAAATATTTGTGCATTTTTAAATGTTGGTTTTGACATCATTCTATTATATCTTGCAAAATCTTTTTTATTGTTTGTTAATAATTCAATCTTTGTATACTTGTCAATATTTTCATGGTTTTTCCAAATACAGAATTATTTAATAATTTATACATGGTGTCTCCAAAATTATCTTTTGCTCTTTTACATACATTTCTCATTTTGATGTTGCCTTCAATATAATTTTTCATGAATGGTGCTTGTTTAAATTTTAAAATATTATGAATTTGTTGTATCTCCATTCCATGTCTAACATAGAATTGTAACATTCTATAATGTATGAGATAATTTGTTTTATCTGTTTGATCACATATTAATTTCATACTAGTATGTTCATTTTTCTCAAGTTGCCATGGGAATAATTCATCTTTTCCTATTTTTCTTTTTACAGGAACAAATGGGAAATGTTTTGTTTTGAATTTTATACTGTCTGGATATTTTAAATCAACTTCTAGAAAATATCCAATATTTGAATCTTTGGGAGTATTTAATATTTTGTTCATTAATCTATTTAATGCTTGATCATTTTCAGGTATTTCCACCCATTCAAATGAAGAAATTGGTAAATAAAGCAGTCGCATCAATATATGAAATTTCACATGGATTATTTATACACTCAATTACCATTTCATATTCTTCTCGTGTTTTTATGTCTGCAAGTGGTTCATCTGTATCTTTGAATAAAGTTTTATAAACATGTTTATATTTGAGTGCAGTTATGCGTTTTTCACCCATTCAAGAACTAATTCCACCTCGAATATTATTTTTTATTATGTTAAACATGTTGATGTCTGATAATAATTCTATACTTTTATCTGGTTCAGAAATCATATTATATAATAACATATCCCAAGATAATGATGGTAGTGTATTATAATTATAAGCTTTCAATGCAAAAGTTTTTATAAACTTTTCAAAACAATCTGTGAGAATATAAACATCTAGACTTAGATAAACATCTGTATATTCTCCCAAGGTTTGACAATTAAATAATTGCCACATTTTTCTAGCTCGAGCATCTTCTTCTTCAGTTGTATTTGATTGATTTTATACTGAATAAAATTTTTCATGAGGAGGTAATTCTATTTCTTGATATCTAACGAATGAATCAATGTAATCATATGGATATATTCCCTTTTTTAAACATATTGGATATTCTTCAATTGGAATATTATATTTTATCAAAACATGCTCTATTGTGTATTTAAAATCTTCACTTTTCATTGTTTTTGATATCGAATCTAAACTTCCCCCAAAGAAATTTAATGAATCTATGAATTTTAAACATCCATATTCTACACATTTATATTTTTCTTTTGTTAAACCAATAACTTTAAAACTGTTTTTTGCATTAATTGCTAAATGTTTTATGAATAGATGAATATCATATCCAAACAGATTATGAAATATAACTGGTATAAATTTTGGTTTTTTACAATTTAAATTACAATTATTATAAGCTGCCCCTCGGTAATTATTTATTTCTTTAAAATGATCATGATCTATAACTTTTGGATTATTAAGATTTTCATAACCCCCGAAATCTTGTCTACACATCCAACAAATTGTAGAATTTTCATATTCTGTAAATTTTTCTGGTGAAATATTTATTGGAAAATCAGTTTTTAATTTTTTATACAAGAATGATTCCAAGGAATTTATACTTGCAACAAAATGATGTAGAGTATCCCATGGAGAAGTTCCTCGATATGCTATTTCATATGATTCAATTATTTCTGGATAATTACTTTTGATGAATAAATGATATGCTGATGGAAGTTGTTTAGTTAATTTTACTGTAAAAGATTTTTTGTTTAGTTTAAGAAAGTTATTCATTTTTTCTATTTGGTTTGGTTGAGAGTCTATTTCTAAATCATATTCATACCATGATTCTAATAATTTTTTTTTCTATGACATTTAGATATTCTTGTTCTAAATTTTGTGGTTTATTAATTGCTTCAAAATCTCCATAAATTGTAACAAGAGATTCTAATAAATTCGAATAATTTTTAAATTTCATTTCAAGATTCTCTGGCATTTTAATTAATGCTGGTTCATTATCTTTACATAATCTATCATGTTTTATTCCTACAGCATCAGAAGTTGAATAATAAAGACATCTTTCACAGGTATGTCCTCGTACTCTATGGGAAGATGATGATTGAGATCTCATAAAACTTTGAAAATCTTTTATCCAAACATAATGAGAAACTAAATCATTTGTATCAGTTGAAACCTTTTCAAATATTAATAAACTTATTGTATCAAAAGTTACAGTTGAGGAATTCATATCTTGATCTGAAATATAAATTGGTATAACCTTGCTACCATCTAATTCATAAATATTAATTCTAAGTTGATTCAATCTTTCAAATTTTGGCATGTGTTCTATTTTCATTGAGTACTCAAAACCATCCCAGAATAAAATTTCATGTTCATATTGTCGATATTTAGATACTCGATAAGAATGTTGTTCTTGAGGATGTAAAGCTGACAGTATTGCCCATAGGAAACATTTATTATCTTTATTTTGAACATTTATTATGTGTTTAGAAATAAAAGGTGTTGGAATATATGATTTGGGAACTTGGGGTCTTCCTTTCCAATAATCTATTTTAATATTTTCAAAGGAATGGAAAATTAAATTTGATTTTCCTAATTCCTGTTCACATTGTTCTTGGGATTCTTGCAACGCTCGAATAATTTCTTTGATTGTTTTTTTAAATCCTTTCATTGAATATAAATATTTATAATCAATTTGAATCATAAATTTTAAAAATTTTGGGTTTGGTTGAAAATCTTGATTTGGATCTTGGTTTGGATCTTCGTTTCTGGATTGATTAGTTATTCGACGATATTTTGCGTTTGTACCTTGTACCTTTGAATTTTTTTATAGCATTTTCCATTGATTCTTTTATTTCTTGTTGATTTTTTTTAATATATGAATGAATTGTGGATGCTCCAATTTCTTCACTACCAAATTCATCAACATGATTAAATTCATCCCAACCTTCATCTTCATCTTCTCATTCTTTAGAGTGTTCTTTTAATTCAAATTAACTTTTGAAGACTTCATGACACTTGAGACATGAAAATGATTCTCTTATTTTTTTTATTCCAATACAATTTCTAAAATGTTTATCAAACCCTAAAAATAAATATCTTTCTTTACACTTGGTACAAATTTTAGAGTTGTTATCATCTAATAAACTAGCTTTCCTTAGATGATCTTTTGATTTTTTATGTGAAATTAATCCTGTTTTTGATTTGAAATTCCTATTACATGAATCACAAAAATAATCTTGGGTATGGAAGTTTTGTGAAGTAGCCATTTTTTATTTCAAATTCCTATGGATTCCTATTATACACACTACTCAAAGATGAGTATGATGGTTCAAGTTTGAAGGTCAAAGGGTCAAAGGGTCGAAGGTTCAAATTTTTCTATATATATTTATATATATATCAAACAAAAAGTAATTCAAATTTTCGGGCCCGAGTTATTATATATATTTATCTGACATGATATTTACAAAATATTTTCACACATTTTCAATCCATTTAACTTTATTATTATTATTATCAATATTATTATTATTATTATTATTATTATTATTATTATTATTATTATTATTATTATTATTATTATTATTATTATTATTATTATTATTATTATTATTATTATTATTATTATTATTATTATTATTATTATTATTATTATTATTATTATTATTATTATTACCACTATTATTATTGTAAATATTAGTGAAAAACCTAAAATTTTTTTACACACATACTCAACCTATTAAACTTTATTATTATTTTCATGTCTTTGTTAATCATGTAGTTTATTGCAAAGTCTTTGTTAATTATGCACTTGTATTGCAAATTTATTAGTCATACCCTGATATTATAAAATATTTATTTTTACACACACACACACACACTCAACCCATTATTATTATTATTTATTATTATTGCAAGTATTAGTGAAAAACCTAAAATATTTACACACACAAGTTATAGGGTAGATAATTATTGCGTGTTCAAAGGCAAAAATAATAAATTTTATAAAAATCATGTAAATTTCTTTAAAATTTAGGAAAAATATATTTCCGTGTGTGCTATGGATAGATAATTATTATGTGTGTGTGTAAAAATATGAAATTTTATCAAATACATGTAAATTTTTTTTTAATTTATGAAAAATATATTTGTGTGTGTGTGTGCTATGGGTAGATAATTATTATGTGTGTGTAAAAATATGAAATTTTATCAAATACATGTAAATTTCTTTATATTTTACAAAAAATCTATGTTTTCTGTGTGTGTGCCTGTACAGGAAATTGTCAATAATTAGATATTTTACACACACAATCACATTCGATATGTATTACACATGTCGTTATTCATGCCTTGTTTAACACGGTTATATATGCTTAATATGTAATTATTATTATTGTTATTATTATTATTATTATTATTATTATTATTATATAATATATATACTCACAGTTTATCCGACAAGATATTTTGTCCCCCTATGGGTACTACTCGCAAAGGTACTGCTCACATGTTTCAAATAGTATATTATTAAATTCTGACCAATTAAAATTAATTAAGTGGTAGAACAAAAATAGATTACGTTACGGTATTTTAAATATATTATAAAAACACATTTTGACACCATGCTAGGTACTGCTCACATATAATATCTCACAAAGGTATTAATATTATTATTATTATTATAACCACAAGCTCACACTTAACATGTCTCAAAGAGTATATTATTAAATTCTGACCAATTAAAATCAATTAAGTGGTAGAACAAAAATATATCTACTAATGCATTTTTGTAAATAAAAATAGAACAACCTAAAATTGTAATTAGGGAAACATGTTTTACATGGCTACTTAAGCGTTTAGCTACGATATTTTTTTCAAACTAAATTTTTCAGTTATAAAATATTCTAGATAAAAATTGTTAAAAAATGTTTTCAGCTTACATTTCATAAATTTCACATAATTTTTGATTATTTTAGCGTTTATTTTAATTTTCAATTATTGATTAATATCAATTTTATATTTTCTAATACTTTATTATCAAGTAGACTTTATGCACTTTCAGATTTTGTAAATTGTTAAGTACATATTAGCTATTGACTCTTATATTTAAATGCTGAGAGAGCATTGAATTAGTTTACAAATTAATTACTTTTTAAAGTCATTGAAAAGGGAATGACAAATGAGGAATATAAATAGTTAATATGAAAATATTTAATAAAAATTATTTTCAATTACAAATCAATATTAAGTATTATTCCAAATTTAATTTTTAGAGATAATTTAATAATTTATCATTTTATAATTCATATAAATATTGTTGTTTTGATTTGTTACAACTGTCATATGGACATTTTATAAGATAATCAACCTCGATAATTTTATATTTTAAAGTAACATTGTTATATTTTATTAAAATGAAAAGATTTTTAATTATTAAATAATTTTATTGAATTTCAAAAGCAATAAAACTATCAAGGAGTTAAGACGGTTTTATCTAATAGATATTATGTGGGTTTTTAATCTTTGTTGTTTGTTAACCTTGACTAAACTTAAATAATAATTCAAATATTTTGATCAGAAATATATACTTTTATTTATATTTAATTGTTTTCGTTGTATTTTATTATTAACTTAGAAAATTAAGCCCATTTACGAAATTAATATTAAATTTAATATTTTATCCTGTTTTTATTTGTATTCTAAACGAGTTTATTCATAAAGCCAATGCTTTTAAAAGCTTTTTGAGAAATTGTATTAATTTGGATTCTAAAATCGAATTATTAATATTCATAACCATATAATAAAATAATTTCAACAAAATGCAAAATTGAATTTAATTTCTACCTTATTAGTTATAAAATCATAAAAATATGAAGCAAGCAAATTTTATTCTTAAAAAATATTTAGTAATGTTCTACCTAACACCAATCACATTTCCCGGGAAAAGTGCAGCCAGGTTGTCGAATGATCACTCCAGCTGTCCAATTTGCGCATTTGACGCAATCTTCAAGCGATTTCCCATGTAACAATTGGGCGAGAAATCCTCCAACGAATGCGTCACCTGCTCCTGTTGTATCGACGATTTTATTGTCGGAAATCTTAACAATAGGAAACGTTTTAACTAGGCCTTCGTGAACAATAATTGTCGGATCAGCGCCTTGAGTTATTACAACAGTTCGATGTCGATTCGGGTTTTTCGATGAAATTTGTGATATTTTCAGAGCAATTTCCTTAATGTCAGTCGTTCCATATTCTCCAATTTGCGCCAATTTCAAGGCTTCAGCTTCGTTTCCGAATACGTAATTTGAATATTCAATTGCTTCAATCACTTGGGCATTGAAAAATTCAACAAGAAATTCTGCACCCAAATTTAAACAAAAGGTTTTATTATTTTCCAAAGAATGCTTAGCAACTTTAATTAACGCTTCGTGACATGAAGTTATGAAAAACGACTGAAAATATTGAAATTTAAAATAAAAAGTCAGTTAATCCAAACTTACAGAAATATAAAACAAAGAAGACTGTTCAACGTATTTCCAAATTTCTGGCTTATCCAGATGGTCAGAAGTAAATTTACACGAGGATCCAAGTGATGTAACCAATGATCTATTGTGGCCGGTAATTAAACAAGCACAAACCCCCGTAGCTTCAGGGCCATTGTTATACTGATACAGCGTTCTAACCCCTATTTCTTCACAAGATTCGTTTAATATCTTGCCGTATTTGTCATTTTTGACACATCCAACATATACAGACGCATGTTTCTTTTTCAATACCCATTGAGCAACTTTGATAGAATTCTGCGTAGCACCACCTGGAATATATGCAACTTGATAATTATCAACCATTTCATCATATAGTGGCATATGTTTCTCCTCAGCCAATATTGCATCATTTTCTTTCAGGTCATACTTCTTAATGAGATCTAAACTAACATCTGCAATAATATCCAATAAAGGATTTCCCATGCCAAATAGAAGCTTATCAGTCATTTAACTTTTGAAATTGTAATGAGTAAAAAATTATCATTGATATATTCAAACAACAAATAAAAATAAATCTTAAATTACTATTTTCATGTTCATTTGTTTATTTATTATTTATTTTTCATTGTAAATTTTAGTTAATAAGACAATAGAAGTTTTAAATAGTTGAATACAATAAATTGTAATATCTTGAAAAATATTAAACTATTCTTACCATTTCAATAATTTTCTTCAATTTGTTGGGCAAAAGCTGAAACTGAATTAAATTGTTTTAATGTAGAAGTAACACATTTACAGAAAAGCATACTAAGTCTAATTAAATCAAAGAGAAAACACCAAATAAACACAAGTAAACGGTTAAAACAGAAAATAAAAAACTTTACAGAAAGCAAGTAAAGCACGAAATAAAATAAATAAATAATAAAAAATAACACTTAAAACAAGTTGAAATTCACTATGGTGTTGAAGAAATAAAAAATTTAAAATTTAAAACATTGTGGGTTACAAATCGTTGAGTTACAAGTGGGTAATATCTTTACTGCGTTGATGTCATCCATATATCACCATATTTCGTTTTCGCATCTATGCAAAACCATTGATTGTCACGAAGTGCCCATCACAGGCGACGTTGGTTCTGTACTTTATTGTCCCCGAATTATTTATTTCTGATTTTTATAAATGTAGTGAATCAGGAACCCTTTTCTGGCACCAAGGCATGGAACATTCGTGTATTTCTACCTTGCTGGCATGAAATAGTTTCGATCCAACAGACATTTGTCTTAAATCATTATGACTAGTGATAACTGAAAAACCTGCAATAAAAATGAAAATCCTCACAATGATGGAGATATAGGTTAGATAATGCTGAATCAAATTTATTTAGTAAAAATTTCAACACATTAGGAATCTATCATAGCGATTTTATAGGGTTGTTAGAATATAAATAATCATTTTACTCGTTAGATCAATTTATAACTAATAAATTAAGAAAGCTACACCTTACAATTAAGATGAAATAGTCTTTGAATTTTTTATGAAATGTTTTCGGAAATAATTCCTGATTTATTTAAATAAATGCTACGTTAGAATAAAACCAAACTCTCCTAGTACTAAATATCTACAGTTGAAATGGAGATGAGAGCGCTAATATTAAAACCCCTGAGTGGTTGATAGTTTAAATTCAATTTACTCAAGCGTAGCTCTAAATAGTTTTAAATTGTCAGGTGCTCAAGAAATTGGCTAATATGAACTTTTTTATGAAAATCGGGATGGAGTTTTATAGTTTAATCAGCTAATAACTTCTTAGCCCTTCGAGTTTAAAAAGAGAAAGTCATATGGTTGGATAGAGCGTTTCCACTCCATCAGGAAAGGAAAGTTTGGGTTAAATAAGATTAATTGTCCATGGATAGAGGCGGCAGAAAGCCCCTTACAGAAAATCAAAAAAATTTATTTATCTCAGTAAGCATTTACAATTTTCCGCTCACTGAGATAATTTACAAAGCTTAAATTTATAATTAGTTAAGTGGCAAAATCTGAATCAGCCACTTGACTTGTCTGAACAAACCCGAAAACATCAAATATCGGTAGAATTACTTTATCGATTTATTAATATTTCAAATATTATTATTATAACCGTTTTAAATTTTATTATTAGTTATAATAATTGTTTCAGCCGATTTTGCATAGTTTTTCTTGTATTGCGTCTGTGTGCGCACACGGACGCGAGTAGTGGGTGAGTTGTATTTTTTGTGTGTTATAGGTTATGTTTTTTTGTAATGGTAGATTTGGATCGATCTTTAATGCGTGGACTTTGGTTGATTGTTTGTTAATGGAAGAGCAGGAATCGTTTTTGTTTTACTGGTAAATTTTCGGATTGTTTTCTAGATTTGTGGATCTTTTAAATCGGAAATATGGAAGCGAAGATTGTTTTGACAACTGAAGAGAGATTATTCCAAGTCGAATATGCATTTAAGGCAATGACATTAGATGGATTGCTTTCCGTTGGTATTCGAGGCAATAATTGTGGTGTAGTAGCTACACAAAGAAAAGTTCCAGATAAAATGATTGAGAAGAGTTCAGCTACAAGATTGTTTAATATTACTGAAAGTACTGGGGGTGTTATGATTGGTATGATCCCTGATTGTCAATCTCAAGTATGTCGTGCACAAATGGAAGCAGCTCGATTTGAATATAAAATTGGATATGAAATGCCTTGTGATATAATACGTCGTTTTATTGCGGATATTAATCAGCTTTACACCCAATCGGTTGAGATGCGACCATTAGGTTGTTCAATGATAGCGCTATCATATGATAATAAATGGAAAACAATTTTAACTCCTGAACAATACGGAACCGCCAGAAATAAAGAAACAGAATGCGCCTTTACGGGCATATTTGGGGATAACAAAGATCCTGGTACTTATAGCTGGGTCTGTTGTGGAGCTCATCTTGGCCACGTGTTTGATGACGGGCCCAGGCATACCGGATTGAGATATTGTGTTAACAGCGCCTCTTTGAATTTCATTAAAAATCATCTGATGTTTGTTCAGTTTATTCAATAATAATAAATAATAATTTTAACTTTAACTATAAGGAAATATATGAATAAAATAATGGCAGATCCCTGCCGAAATTTTCAAAAGTAAATTTTAACTTTAACTTTAAAGAAATACATGAATAACTTCAATTTTAAGTAAACAAATGGAGGGAATAAGGGCAGATCTCTACAAAACAATTTTGATCGTTAACTTTAACTTTAAATTTAAGGGAATGTATGTATAAAATAAGGGGGAATCTCGCTTTAATTTTAAATATTATGACATGAATTGTTTGCTTATTTTGCTCGGCGATGAAACTGAAGGTGATTGAGTGCCCCTGGACGAAGACGTCATTCGAGATAGTGTTCCAGGATAATGACATTTAGTGCTTGTTTTATTAAATTATAAAATAGATAATTTTGTTGGTTATTTGAATTGTGAAGGAATGTTAGTATTTTGTGAATGCTGAATAAGGCGGTTGTTGGGTAAATATAGCCTGTGGTCATAGGAATCAGTTGCAGTAAACAGGTGTCCGCAATATTAGATTGAAATTTAATAAAAAATTATTTAGGTAAAAATGACAACAATTAAATTATATTGCTAAAATTGCAACGACATTATTATATTACTAAATGTTTTACTGACAAACTATATACTACAAACTATTTATCGATAAATTGGATAAATTGGATTTCGTCGTTTTGATGGGTTGTTCTGAGTTTTTATTTGTTTTCTATTTTAATTTGGTCTTTATATTATTGTTCTATCTTAATTTTTTGTAAATTTCTCTGATTTCTCTTCTTATTTTACTTTATAGCCCTAATTCGAATTTTTTTATTGTTGTTATGTGTTCTGGTTGCATTTGAGTAAGTTTCATGTAGTACTTCTTACTTATGTTTAATTTTTCTTTTAATTTGGGTATTTTACTTTTGTGTATAGTGTTTTCTGTTATTTTTTGTTTACTTGATGTTTATTATGTTTTATTTTGAGTACACTTAATTCTGAGTATGTGTGTTATGTGTCGATGCATTCCTAAATGGGTCTAAAATTCAGTTCTAGCTCAACAACTGTATTAGCACTAGATGAAAATAAATCAAACACTCAGAGTTCTTAAACCTTTGTAACAACATATATTTCACATATTGACATATTCACTTTCTCTGTCGATTCACAGCAATTGTGCCATAGAAGACCTTGTGACATATTTTAAAAACAGTTTTGTTCTTATTTTTGCATGATATAATGCAGTCCTTTTTTATTACCACCTTAAAACTTAAATATAGCCGGTATATATCAATTTACTAATATCATTTTGTTAATTCTATATATTTCTAACCGTTTTTCAATTTATGAATTAATCTTATATTTTTAACTTTTTTATAATATAAATCAAAATATTTTTTATTACAAAATATTTATAAATATGTAATTAAATGAGATTGTTTAAATATATATTTAAAATTGTTTACTTCAAAAATTATAAGTCGCATATTTTACAATTTTTTGTGAAATGTCAATGATTGAACATATGCAATTAGATTTGATTGAAGAAGATGAAACTATTAGTTTATTAAATGATAGTCCACTTCAAGAGGTTACCGAGACAACTTTGGTATGCAATATTGTTGCACGTGTTTATTTTTATACTTTTATGTATAGGATTTAGATACTTATATTAATAATTACAAGGACTTTGGAAAATATCTAAGACTTATTTTTATTGCACGACGGTGTAGGCCATTGCGCCTTGAAGCTTTGGTTATTGCATTGGATTGGCTTAAACAGTCTTGGAATTTCGTGGAGTATTGTAAAGTTTTCAATATAATCGTAATACTTTTAAGGAATTTAAATAAATTTTTTTAATGCATTAAAAATAGAGTACAGTTGTTAGGGATTCAATTGAAATGGCTGATGCTACATTAACAACTTTAATTCCAGGCGTCTGCTGTCGAGATGATTTTAATTTTCAAAGATTTCAAACAAGAGTTTCTTATGAAACTATTAGATTACCTGTATTTTAAAATTTTTATTTTATTATTTAATATACAATTTACAATCAATTTAATTAATTTATAATTGGAATTTTTTAACTTTTGGAATTATATAATATATTTGTTAAATATTCAAAACTTTTTATAAAATTAGGATGGTCGGTTTTTGGAATTTGATTCTGATTGGGTAGACAAGACACGTCGCCAGTCGAACCAAACGATAGACCAATTGGATACGGATCTGAAAAATTACAAAGCCAATAACATGGCTGAAAGCATTCGCCGAGGCTGTGATGAATTGGCATCGGTCCACATGAAGACTGGTGATTTGTTGAGTGCCAATAAGAATTACACCAGGTCGAGGGATTACTGTAAAACCGATATGCACGAGTTGATGATGTGCTTCAATGTGATCAAGGTGTCGATATATCTGACCCATTGGCGCCATGTGTCATCTTATGTGGATCGGGCGGAAACGCTGCTGGAGAACATTACTAACGGTTGTAGTTCTACTGGCTCCCAAAACCGTTCCGTAACCGACGAAGTATCCGGCTCATGGAAATTGTCAAGCAACACTGAAAAGGTTACCTCTGATCAAAAAGATAATCGACAAAAGATGAAAGCATTGCTCCATTGCGTTGTTGGTCTCGTGGAAATGTATGAGAGGAATTTCGCCGCTGCTGCCAGAGCTTTCCTCCAGGTAACTGTAACTTCTGATTGTTGATTATAATCGGTTTCCATATAGGCTGATCATGACTATGTATCGTTCAACAGTATACTAACCGCCAATGATGTTGCACTTTATGGAACCATTTGCTCCTTAGCAACGTTCGATAGGAACGCTCTGAAGAGCATGGTCATCCAGAATTCGAACTTCAAAATGTTTCTCGAGAACGAGCCGACCCTGCGGGATATTCTACATAATTTTTACAATTTCCAGTACGCGGAATGTCTCAAAGGAATGGCACAAATCAAGAACCAGTTGCTACTGGATATTTATCTCGCAGATCACGTCGAATACCTTTATAGGGAGATCAGGAATCGGGCTTTGTGCCAGGTAACCATTTGATTCTTTTGGTTATTTTGTTTGATTATTATCCTTATTTTTAATGTCATTGAAGATAATTATTTCATATTCGGAAATTCTCATTTTTGATTTTTAATGAAACTTAAAGCTTTTATATATCAGTTATTAATTATTTTTGTTTTGTTTTTTTATATGTTAATTTATTATTTAATAATTTAATTGTTTTTATAATATTACTTTACAAATCGGACTATATTATATTTACCGTATATGAAATAAGTGGGGGAAACTGTGGCCTTCAGTAAAAGCTAGCTCTTGTATTAATTTATATTTGATTTGTTGATGACTTATATTGTAATGCTAGTTATCCATTCCTACGTGAGAATGCACGCCGTTTTTCAACATTTTCTCACGAACAAAATTAAAAATGATTTAAGAACACAAATTACAGATATTCATTTAGAGCATTGGTTCCCAAACTTATTTGATCTACCGCCCCACTTTCCACAAAAAATATTAATCAGCGCTCCCTGGATTTTTTTCAATTTTAATAGCATTTAAGCAGAAATATGTTAGTTGCATATTCTAAAAGAATCTGATTGATCAGAAAAGGAAAGTGATTCCCAGATGGGGAATAATTAACAAATATGGAAAGTGATGATCAAGATAGGTAATGATGGTACTAATAAGGAAGTTAGTGATTAGTAAAAAAGGAGGTTATATAATATATAAATATCTCTTTCGACGTTCAATGGTACTGAGCAAGTTAGGGCAAGTATCGATGAACCAGCCTATTGCTACCGGATTGCTCCAATAGCGTTATTTAACAGAAACTTGTTACAACTTGATTGCGTACGGCGTGCAGACTGTCCTACAAAATCTATGTTAAGTATTTTAAGTTTTTATACCATCATACAGGGCAGAAATATAAACTAATATTTCGTTATTGTGTAGTAGGTAGGTTTTAATTTTAGTGAAATTTAAAATATAAAGTAAATGAAATTACAAATCTACCATCGCCCTCTTAACCCACTTTAACGCCCCATTTTTTTCTGGGCACTTTAACGCCCCCTCTATGTCTCAAACGACCACAAGGGGGCGTTATCGTTCACTTTGAGAAAGACTGATTTAGAGGATCAATTAAGACTGTGTGTTACGAAGCTTAATCCAGATATTCGATTACTTTCAAGCAAGAAACAAATACAAATATCTAACTGAATTAAATTTAATTACCCTAAAATCGCGCCAATAATCCGCACTCGCAGAAAAACCGCATTTATATATATTTTTAAATCACACTTAAAACCACTTGACATTTTTTCTAAAAAAATTTGACTTTTTCCAAAAAAATGGGATTCAGAATGAGTGTAAATGGTACATAGTAAATATTAATAGAAATTGCATTAGTATTGCGATTCTTTTGGATTTCCAGTACCCCATTGGTCATGATAATAATTTTCACGTCAATATTCTTTCATTTTACTACTTCATTGGATTATCAAACAATCCATAATGTAATTTATTCATTTTTATAATTCATAGATCTTTAACTTCTAATCAGTAATTGATGCGATAAAACAATCCTAAAATGAACTTAAAATAATATACAATTAAAAATTATTTCCATCAGGCTTCGCATTATATTAAATTTATTATTATTGTATTTATTACTCATTATACTTTTTATTATAAGTATTTTAATTTTATTATTTAAAAAAAAATTAAACACATTCAAATTAATTCTCAAATATTAATCGATTTCAAAATTAATAATTTGAAAATAAAGTTTTAATCACAATTACATTAGTATTGTTTGTTTACCATCATTACTTTTTGCGATATACTTATTGAAACCTCTGCCATCCTCTCTGTTCCCTGTTGATGTGAGCAACAAGTGGATACCGGTTATCTAGTCAATCAAATATCAATACAATTTAACACGTGTTTCAGTATTTCAGTCCATATCAATGTGCTGATTTGAACAAGATTGCCACTTGCTTCAACACTTCTGTCCCAGAACTCCTACAAGAATTGAAGCCGTTGATCAGCACCGGTCAACTCAAAGCGAAAATCGATTCTCACAACAATCTCTTGCTTGTCACCAGCATCAGTCAACAAAATCAAGTATTTCAAAGAGCATTTCACTTGTTCAATAGTTATGAGAAGCGTTTCAAGGCAACTTTTGTCCATAACGCATGCATTCGATCGGAATTGTATCAAAATGTGGTTTGTTTCTAGTGAATTTTGGTTACCATTGGTTACTGTTGCCTTTTTTGCAGAATACCGCCCAGAATTATGGAGATGTACAGATGGATTACCAGTAAATTTACCAGTCATTATTGCTTTTTTGTTCCAATAAATATATTCTTTGACTTTCTCTTTTATTGAATATTTATTATTGGTATTTGTTATTATTTATTATTATTGTTTATTTATATTACCAGTATCAGTTCTAATTTTATCTTTTTTGTTAAAATTTATTAATCATATTTATGTAATTTCTTCAACTTTATGGATTAGTTCGTCTTAATTATGATGTTAAAATAATTAAAGTTAAAATCATAACAGGTCGTTGAAATCATTAAAATAACTGGGAGAACGAACATAAAATAAAGTTAAATTTTCTATTCAAAATATAAAATTTTGGTAAAGAAGAGGAAATAAAAGATATTATAAAGCGAATATCGATACCAAGGTCATTATTAATTATTTATCGCACAAGAAAATGAACAGAAAATCATTTTGACAGTATTTAAAGTTAAATTTAAGGATGAGCTGTGTAATTGTTTAGATGACAATAAAAAATTTAAGAGGCCCAGATTTAATCGAAACAGCATAATTTAGATTATAATTGAAAATTGAAATAGGTGATAGAATTATTAGTAAGATGTACACAAGTGGACTTGATTAAACGAGAAGTGAAGTAAAAATATTAAACGAAAACAGCAAGCACTTAGAAATGTTACATTGAGTACAGAAAACATAAATATTCTATTGTGATCTTCTGAAATTTCAGTGGGTTCCACAAATTTCTTTCTGCAATCAAATCTTCAAAATTTCATCAAAATGTTTTATCTCAATACAATTCCCAACATTTCCTTTTGTAGTTTTTTTCTTTAATCGGTGTTTAGGTAGCTCATTGGCCAACAGTATATTTTGTTTTTATTTTCACATTCCAATTTGTTGATTTGAACCAATTAATTATTTAATTGATTTAATTAACCTTTTTCTTTAATTGATATTCCTACATCTTCAATATTTTCCAATTCTTTCTCTTTTATACTCAACTTGTTTTCCCAAATTATTTTAATTAATTAACTTATTATTAATAATTTCTAATTTAAAGACAACCTCATTAGTATTTATAAGTAGTACAAAGATTCTTTTGAATGTATTCCGAATAATATTATACCTCACTAAAGATGTTAAATTAAAATTTACAAAATGCTGCTCAGGAAGGGACACAACAGGACAGAACTTCATGACTTCTATGAAACTTTCCAGAAAATATTTGTAACATAAATCTCAAAACAGAGCTGAATTTTATTGTCTTGATTTGGATGAAAATATTTTTGAAATTAAAATGCTCACAGAAACCTTCAGCATTGTAAAGCCAATAAAAAAACAACAGCAAATGTAAATACTACAGAATGAATACTACAGAATTCTCAGAATGAATGCCACTACCATTTAGTTGTAACAAGACCAGGCGTGCTCAAAATTCTAATTTTATGTTGATTTTCAACAGTTATTCATTTCATTCCAGTTTTTTCAATTTATCTTTCACAATTTTGTAAAGCTTTCGCTTTAGCTTTAGCTCCTGGTGGCCATTTTGAGAACCCTTTCCATTAGGTTGATGCTTTTAATTTAATTTTATATTAATTTTTGATCTTTTTTTTAAACTTTGCTACCATGTCGTTATGAAGTGAAAGGTCTTTTGAGTGTCTACATTTGTAACTACTATTTGTATAGTTGTGTTACAAATATAGAATAATAGATGAAAAACAAATTTTATCGAATGTTTTGATTTTAAATTATTTTTAAATTCTTAATGAGTAAACTTTGAACTTTCAATAATTATTAATAATTATTAATCTGTCATTACAAAATATGGTGAACATAATGAAATGTTTACTTTTAGTCGTCAGACAAAATGCGTGACTACGAGAGTCAAGCGAGAAAAAAGTTTAAACGTGGATTAAAAGCGTTGTCAACAGGGAAAACAAAAATATAAAAATAACGAGTTCTTAACCCATCATTCTAATATCTACTAAAAAATGATAAAATTTGGTTTGCGTTTACGTTCGGATGGGCTGACATTTTTCTGAGCTCATTTGATAGAACTATTTAGCGACCCAATCTAATTTATTTTTTATTTTATTTGCAAAATGAGCTTTTTCATTGAATTTATAAACATATTATAATTTATTTATTATTTCAGGATTACTAATAAAAACTTTAAAAAACATGAGATTCAGCAAACCTTCGTTTTTCATTTGTCTTGCTCTCGCATTTCCGCAAGAAAACAAAATTAAAACGATGTAAAAAGATTTAAAGTTTTGAAAATAGCGGACGAAACGTTATTGGAAAAACGATTTGTGAAGAATAATTGTAAAGAAAATAATTTTGAAGAATAATTGTTGGAGAAGATTTGGAGAAAAGAATTTGTTGAAAAATTAAACGAAAAAAAGTTATTTGAGTATTTGAATAAAGTTGTGATCATGAGTTGACAAAATTTTATTTTACTGATCATGAATATTCTGATAAAAATCCCTTTGTATTTTCGAAAATTTTTATGTTTTATGTATTTGTATTCAAATATATTTTGATTTGGGAATTATTATATTTAAAACATACTGTCGGGGGATAATAATTATTATAATGTATAATAGTATCATCATTTAGCATTTAATATTATTCAATAATAGTGTTAGGTTCGTTCCGTTTAATATGACCAACACAGTTAAAACTCTTACTCCAATTATAAAACGTAAAATTCGCGTAAGGTTAAATGAATTAATAAAAGATATGGTTTGCAAAATCTTTATATATACAAATTTTACAAGCAAAAATAAAAATTTTTAACATTATACAATGCTGCTGGGAAAAGTCAGATAATCGGTTATTCGAACCGTCCTGAA
>CAUHTR010005338.1:0-18864 GCA_959609185.1 Schmidtea polychroa | reverse complement strand
AGTGGTGTCCAACTGAAATTGGTTATTGGGCCAAAATAAAAAATAAAAATATAATGTGGGCCGCACGTATTTATTTATTATAAAAAATTTATACAAACTAAATTATGTTTTACATATACATACATATTACTTAATGTGAAACTTGTTTTTCAATTTTTTCAGATAATTTTTTTATGTCCACAGGTATTTTCGAAGTTGCACATTGTAATTGGTTTTTTAAATTTTCATCAGTTAATCTATTACGACTTTTACATTTAACAATCTTTAATTTTGAAAAAAAAGATTCGCAAAGATACGTGGTCCCCATTGCAGCTGTGTTGGGCTGAGTCGAAAGGTATCTAAGAAATTAGGTTAAGCATAACTAAATTAAAAATAAAAATAAAATAAACAAATTTACGAATAAAATAGAATAAGATATAAGAAAAACAATAATTAGAAAATAGGAATTAAAACAAAAAATATAAAAATAAGAAAATTAAATTAGGACAATAGAATGACAAAAAATAACGTAAAATGCAGTAAATAATAAGGAAATTAAAGAAAATAAATAGAAAATACAATAAAAATAAAGAAAATAGGAAGAAATAACTAAAAAACAAGAAAAATAAATTAAAGCAATAAAATTAAGCGGTACTCAATTCTGATTGGTCCGCACACCTCAAAAATTATTATATAAGCAAGCGCAAAAATTATAAACTTACAGTTTAACCAAAAACTTTACAGGTAGGAAAATTTTATAAAATCAACAGTTTAACCAAAAAACTTTACAGGCAAACCACAGCGACTTACAAGGACTAATCCAGAATCCAGGAAATCTTAACAAAGCAACAGTTGAAATCTATTTAAACTTCGAGCAACGATTATTTCGATCCGGTACCTTTTGATTCAGCCTATACGTCCATTCAAACCACTTCGTAAGGGAATTTTATTTTATGTTTTAGTTATTTCATTTTAAACGAATTATAATAATTATGTATATTTGTGAATAATTACATTTTTAATTTAAAAAGAGTTTTCCTTTCGTTTGATCATTAAGAATGAATTTGCTTAATTGAATGCTTTAGTTGCTTAATCACCAACCATAAATAACTTACTCCGCATTTTCATGATTGATTTTATGAATTATTATTTGATGATTTTAAATTTCGGAGAAACGTGGCGTTGAGATACTCCATGTCATGGTGTGAGGTGCCCTCGGGAGCTCAGCCGGTGGACATGGAGTTTTTCAATCACGCAGCTGATTCGGGCCGTAATGTGGGGGCTTCCTCACGGGTCCGTCGCTGAAGGGCACTCAAAATGCATATGGAATAGTTAGAAAGAAGAAGTGAAATAAATCTAATTCATAGTAAAGGTAGCAGTAGCGAATCACAGTGACTGAGCGAGTCTAAGATCTTCACCTCCACAATCATTCTTCAAACTATGAATTTCGTAAATGAATATTTAGTCAACTGTAGGTCTAGATCTGTTATTTTCGTAAATGGAACATTTATCATCTGTCGGTAGGTTATTCCTCGTCTCGAAATTTCCACTTACACTTAGTTTAATGATGTATGTGGTTTAAGACATTTATTTTGGGCGGCAGAATGGCTATATAATAGAACACAATACTGTCAGCAATATACCGTCGAAAAATAAGACAAAACATATAAATATCTTGTATTTGATTACATAAAAAGAAAGCAAATTTTGGCATACCTGAATCGGAGACAGTGCATAAAAAATTCACATTCACATAGTTTCCGAGGTGGTCGAAATCCACGAGTTGAATTGGTAGAGAGAGCTTGAATAGTTGCATAATTCGTCTTCGGAGAAAAATTATATCCAACAGTAGCGATGCGAGGAGAGGGAAGTGTGCTCCATGACTCATAATACCCCCCTCCCCGATGACTCAGCGCAAAACAAAGACATATGACTCATCCTTAGCAACCATGGTAACTCGGTCAAGGTCATATGACTCATCCATAGCAACCGTGGAAACCACAGTAACTAGGTCAAGGTCATTCTATTTTTAGTAACAAGGTCATGTGACGTCATCGATGACTCATCAAGGTCATTCTATTTTTAGTAACTAGGTCAATGTCATTCTTTTTAGTAACTAGGTCAAGGTCACTCTATTTTTAGTAACAATGTCACGTGACGTCATCGATGACTCATCAAGGTCATTCTATTTTTAGTAACTAGGTCAAGGTCATTCTATTTTTAGTAACAAGGTCATGTGACGTCACTGATGACTCGTCAAGGTAATTCTATTTTTAGTAACAAGGTCATATGACTCATCATTTTTGGAACAAAGCCAACTGACTCATTATTAAAGTATGTATGACTCATCATTTTTTAAACAAAGACATATTTAATATTTAAATAAATACATTTAAACAAATATTTAAATAAATACATTTAAACAAATATTTAAACAAAGACATTTAATCAAATATTTAAATAAATACATTTAAACAAAGACATATAGACAAAGACTCATCGATGACTCATAGTTTAAATAAGGAGTTATTATTTTTTGTGCACCATCCCCCCTTGTATGACTCATCGATGACTTTTTTGAACAAAGACCAATCATTTATTTTTAAGACAAAGACTATCACACACGATTAGAACGATGACTCAGGACTCCACTAGAACAAAGATGTTATTATCAAAATTATTATTTATTATTATTATTATATTATTATTATAATATCATTATTATTATTATTATTATTATTATTATTATTATTATTATTATTATTATTATTATTATTATTATTATTATTAATATTACTTATTATTATATATTATTATTAATATTACTTATTATTATCAATAGTATTATTATTTACAATGTAATATTATTATTTTATTATAATTATTATTACTATTATTATTATCAAATTAATATTATTTCAAAATATTATTTCAAAGTAATTACAAAGTAATAAAAAACATTACCATTTCTGATATAATTTTCTCCATAAAAACATATTCTTCATAAAAAATTCATAATAAAATTTCATAAAAAATTCATAAATTGATTTCATAATTTCTAAAAAACATTATAATTAAAAACATAATAATTAAAATTTACTTTTTCATCCACGAGCATTTTGAAAAAAGCATAGAGTATATGTAACGTCTATCCAATCAGAATAACGATAGGATAGAGAAATATACGCACACATACTCTATGCTTTGTTCTAAAATGATGAGTCATCAATGACTCACATAGTAACAAATAATGTCTTTGTTACTCATTGTCTTTGTTTAATTTACACGTGACATGAGTTCAACATGTCTTTATAATAATAATATTTTTGTGAATAATAATAAAATTAATTAATTAATTAATAATTATAATAAAATTAATAATAAAATATATTAATTAATAATAATATTAATTAAAATAATAATAAAAATAGTATTACTTTGAAAAATAATATATATACTTTGAAATAATAATAATATATATATATATATATATCAAATAATTTAAATGCAAATCAATATTATAAACTGGTGGGTTACTTAAAAATTCTTTTTCAAACCTTATCATTCGAAAGGTATTTCAGAGGTATATCTAATGGTCATATCTTCGAATGGTATAACCTTCAAAGGGTCAAAAACCTTCGAATTTTTTCAAACTTTATAATATATATCATTCGAAAGGTATTTAAGAGGTCTATCTAATGTTGATATCTTTGAAGGTGTATGGTTGGTCAATAACCCTTCAAAGGGTCAAAAACCTTCAATTTTTTTAAAATCTCATAATATATATATATATCAAACAAAAGGAAATTCAAAGATGAGTATGATGGTCCAAGTTTAAAGGTCAAAGGGTCCAAGGTTCAAATTTTGAAAACATTATAATATACATATCAAACAAAAGGTAATACAAAGATGAGTATGATGGTCCAAGGGTCGATGTATATGGTGGGTCAATAACCTTCAAAGGGTCAAAAACTTTCGAACTTTATAATATACATATCAAACAAAAGGTAATACAAAGATGAGTATGATGGTCCAAGGTTCAGATTTTTCAAACCTTATAATATACATATCAAACAAAAGGTACTACAAAGGTAGTCATCGCTGACTTTTTATAACAAAGAAATGACTCATCACTTTTTAAAAACAAAGACATCTGTTTCAGAATGACGCACCCATGGAATTTATTATTATTAATATCAAAATTATTATTATTATCAATATTATTTATTATTATCAATAGTATTATTATTATTTTTATTATTAATAATATTATTATTATTATTATTATTATTATTATTATTATTATTATTATTAATATTATATTCATGTCTTTGTTAATCATGCACTTTTATTGCAAAGTCTTTGTTAATTATGCAAGTGTATTGCAAATTTATTAGTCATACCTTGATATTAATTTTACACACATACTCAATCCATTATCATTATTGCAAGTATTAGAGATAAACCTAAAATATTTACACACACAAGTCTATTCGAAAGTATACATGCTAGGATTACACACCTTAAGGGTAGAAAAATATTTCTGAGTGATTGTGTGTGCAATAGCCAAAAATAATAAATTTTATCAAATACATGTATAAATTTAGGTAAATTTTATGAAAAATCTATGTTTTTTGTGTGTGTGTGTGGTATGGGTAATTATTATGGGTGTGTAAATATATGAAATTTTATCAAATACATGTAAATATAGTTAAATTTTATGAAAAATCTATGTGTGTGTGTTATGGGTATAGTATGTGTGTGTAAAAATATGAAATTTTATCAAATACATATAAATTTAGTTAAATTTTATGAAAAATCTATGTTTTCTGTATGTGTGTGTTATGGGTAGAGTATGTGTGTGTGTAAAAATTTTATCAAATACATGTAAATTTCTTTAAAAAATCTATATGTGTGTTTGTCCTATGGGGTAGAGAATTATTGTATATGTGTGTAAAAATTATATCAAATTTCTTTAAAATTTATGAAAATTCTATATATGTGTGTGTTATGGGGTAGAGTATGTGTGTGTAAAAAACTTTTATCAAATACATGTAGATTTCTTTAAAAAATCTATGTGTGTGTGCTATAGAGTAGAGTATGTGTGTGTGTAAAAATATTAAATTTTATCAAATACATGTAAATTTCTTTAAAAAATCTATGTGTGTGCTATGGTTAGAGAATTATTATATGTGTATTTGTGTACAAATAATAAATTTTATAAAAATCATGTAAATTTCTGTAAAAAATCTATGTTTTCTGTGTGTGTGTGCTATGGGGTAGAGTATGTGTGTGTAAAAACTTTTATCAAATACATGTAAATTTCTTTCAAAAATCTATGTTTTCTGTGTGTGTATGTGTGGTATGGGGTAGAGAATTATTGTGTGTGTATGTGTGTAAAAATATGAAATCTTATCAAATTTCTTTAAAATTTATGAAAAATCTATGTTTTTGTGTGAATTGTACATGTATTGCACATGCTTATTTTAACACGGGTATATATGCTTAATATGTGATTATACTCTGAGTTTATCCGACAAGATATTTTGTCCCCCTATGGTTATGGTCACACTCAACATGTTGCAAGTGTACTGCTCACAAGGGTATTATTATTATTATTAATATTATTATTATTATTATTATTATTATTATTATTATTATTATTATTATTATTATTATTATTATCACAAGCTCACACTCAACATGTCTCAAAGGGTATAAATTCTGATCAATTAAGTGGTAGAACAAAAATATATTACGTTGCGGTATTTTAAAACTTTTAAAAAATTAACGTACACATATTCATGTCTTTGTTTAAAAAAGAATGAGTCATCGATGAGTCATTGTTACTAAGTGAGCAACATAAAGACATCTTTGTTACTCATTGTCTTTGTTAAATTTGCACGTGACATGAGTTGAACATGTCTTTATAATAATAATATTTATGTGAATAATAAAATAATTATAATAATAATAATAATAATAATAATAATAATAATAATAATAATAATAATAATAATAATAATAACATTAATAATAATAGTAATAAACTTGTAACAAAACATTTAATTGGGGGTAGTTTCGAATAAAATTCATACTTTGTGAGTATTTTATAAATATTGAGGAAAACATTATTTCTGCGAAATATCGTTATTTAGTAAATTCTTAGGAAATTTAGCAATTTCATTTCACATTTATATTCAATTTATGCATGATAGAAAAACATGATTATTTTAGAAATCAATTCATAGATAAAACAAGATTATTTAAGGTATCTTTCAGTCAAATATTTAGGTAATATAGTATTTTGTAGTTAATTTATGAATATCAGTATTAGGATATATACAACAAATTAATCAATAAAGATTGTAAATTCTTTTATATACTCAGAGTTTATCCGACAAGATATTTTGTCCCCCTATGGGTATTTGTCGTAAAGGTACTGGTCGGAAGGGTAATTAAGGCACATGTATATAAATTCTTAGGTAATTTAGTGAGAAATATTTGGGTAATATTTTAAATGTAACTTTATTCTTATTTCGAACGATTAATTTATTGATTAACTTTGTCATTTAAAAGGTAATTTAGTAAAATATTTTCATAGGTAATTTATTCATCTAATATTCATTACAATAGTTAACTTCGTGAGAAATACATTAATAACAACATTGATTCTTTGGAGTAAAAATCTTTGTTCGATTCATAATAGAAATATGATCATCTGGTTAACCAATTAAGGTGTTTATTAGTTAGAATTCTAATTTATTATCATTGTAATATATCTTTGTGAGAATAAGTTAAGATTTTTGAGAAACATTTACCAAAACATGAATATTTTGTGCGAAGAATATTGGTTAAATATGTCATTTAAAATAATATTTTCAGACAATAATTAATAAATTCATTGGTTAATTTATATCTTTGTGAGAAATACATGATCATTTACTGACAATTCATTAATAAATTTGGTATAAATTCTTTATCATTTGGAGTAATTTTTGTCAAATTTCTATTTTTTATTATTATAGAAACATGATCGTTTGGTTAATTTACATGGAGTAATATGATGAATTTCAAGTGAAATAAATATATCAAATTAATTTAAAATTGAGGATACACTGATGAAAATTCTAAACAAATATTTGCATCCACACATATATTTGAACATCACATAATAAAAACTCATTAATTTAAAATACTGCAACGTAAAATACTGTATGATACTGAATCGCTCAATAATAATAATAATAATAATAATAATAATAATAATAATAATAATAATAATAATAATAATAATAATAATAATAATAATAATAATAAAAATAATAATAATACTATTGATAATAATAAATAATATTGATAATAATAATAATTTTGATATTAATAATAATAAATCCCATGGGTGCGTCATTCTGAAAACAGATGTCTTTGTTTTAAAAAGTGATGAGTCATTGTCTTTGTTATAAAAAGTCAGCGATGACTACCTTTGTAGTACCTTTTGTTTGATATGTATATTATAAGGTTTGAAAAATCTGAACCTTGGACCATCATACTCATCTTTGTATTACCTTTTGTTTGATATGTATATTATAATGTTTTCAAAATTTGAACCTTGGACCCTTTGACCTTTAAACTTGGACCATCATACTCATCTTTGAATTTCCTTTTGTTTGATATATATATTATGAGATTTTAAAAAAATTGAAGGTTTTTGACCCTTTGATGGTTATTGACCAACCATACACCTTCAAAGATATGGCCATTAGATAAACCTCTTAAATACCTTTCGAATGATATATATATTATAAAGTTTGAAAAAATTTGAAGGTTTTTGACCCTTTGAAGGGTTATTGACCAACCATACACCTTCAAAGATATCAACATTAGATAGACCTCTTAAATACCTTTCGAATGATATATATTATAAAGTTTGAAAAATTCGAAGGTTTTTGACCCTTTGAAGGTTATACCATTCGAAGATATGACCATTAGATATACCTCTGAAATACCTTTCGAATGATAAGGTTTGAAAAGATTTTTTAAGTAACCCACCAGTTTATAATATTGGTTTGCATTTAAATTATTTGATATATATTTTATATATATTTTATTATTATATATATTATATATATATATATATATATATTATATATATATATATTTTATTATTATTTTCAAAGTAATATTATTATTTTTCAAAGTGATACTATTTTTTATTATTATTTTGTTGGTTACTTAGGGGTGTGTCAATTTAAATTTTTAAATGCATTAGGGGTAATCATATATATTCACTCGACTCTTTCCTAAGCACCTCTATGACTATTGTACTTTAACCATTTGTGTACCCATGGCGACGACCATGTTGGTACTGTACACAAAGGCGAAAAAACAATGAGCAGGTGAGCTCTATTGCTAAAACTACTCCCCATTGTATTTTCTCTTCGGGTCCTAGACGGCCGATAGAAGGTCTTACGTCATTGATCATTTTCTATTTCTACTTTTCTATCTCATTCGGTTATGGTCCTCATTTCTAGATGCTTTCTATTGTTTCTTTTCAGAATTTTTTGCAGGGATGCGCCCTTACTTTTCTATTAATAAATGTTGCTAGGTATTTTCCTTGATATTTATGAAAATTTAACCTATCTCGCAAAAAATTTGAGCAGGGATCTGCCCTTATTTCCAAGTTAATCCACACTTGTCCTAATATTTAAATTGTCCTTCAAAAAATTTGAGCAGGGATCTGCCTGTATTCTTAGTCCTAACCTATTTTTGACCAAAGTACTTCCAGCGACGGACCCGTGGAGAAGCCTCCACATTTCGGCCCGAAATCAGCTGCGCGATTGAAAAACCAGCATACCCACCAGTCTGAGCATCCCGAAGGTACCCCAAACCATGATATGCTGGATCTCAATTCCACGGTACTATCGTTCACAACCAATAAATAATATAATTGGACTCAATAAAAACTATTATTCAAAACTTGAAACTAGATAAAATTAAACCATTAAAAAGAACAACAAAAGAAAATTTAACTGAGACATTAATTGCATATAAAATTTATTAATTAAAACACTTCTTAAAAATTACAATAAGAATAAAAATAAATTACCAAATCCACGATGGCATAAAATCGAAAACTGAGAGCTTCTCTGTCTGCATATTACATGGTGGTACTGAAAAACAAGTTTTCCAAATGAATTTGTGATCAGTATTTATACTGATTTTGAATGCGTATTCATGCATGCACTGTCACTCTATCCAATCAGAGTGCGAGAAATTTTTGACTTAATTTTTCATACATGCATGAGTGTATTTATTTGTCGTTAATTTCATTAATTTAATTAATTAATTATTTAATTTTTATTAATTGTAATTTTATAAATTTTATAATTTAAATAATTTGAGTTATATTAATTTTTATTAATTTAAACATTTTTATCTTTAAATTTAACAAGTTACATAACCATTTAATTCTATAAATTTTACAATTTACATAATGCTAACTAATTTGACGATTTAATTTTTATATTATTTAAATAATTTTCAACTAATTCTATTTTACATTTTATTATTTTTCTATCGAAATTTTTAAGTGTTGAATTTTTCTGTTAAATTTATTTATCTCTTTTTTCTATTATACGGGGTTTATTGACTCTTAATGTGTGATGAAATTTATTTTATTTATTTTATATTAAACCTTGGTCATAAATTTTTTCAACTTTGCGGTTTTTGTGTTAGGTATTTTCGATCGATTAAAACAAACTCTCAGTTCTCGGTTTCAGCCCAACAAATCACTCCGGGACCCGTTAAAATTGCGTCCCGCAATTCTGTTAGACATGAATTTCCCAGATCATAGTCTATTACATTTCCATTAACCCATAAACATACTATAACAGTTTAAGACAAGTTAAAATTGAATTACCAGAAAAAGGTCTAAGCTAAAATTCAAGCAGTTGCCACATACAGTGACTGGTCATAATACACATACATACTTATACCGTGTCCAAACTCAAGTCAAGTCACATGCAACAGTTGTATTTCTGGATCAATTCTTCAGTTGGTTGTTTCTTCTCGTTTCTGGGTTCGGTTTTCAATCTTTCGGCTGGTTTGGGTAGGCATGTTTGATTCCTGTTGTTGGTTTTCATAGTTAGCTCGTAATATATATTGAAGATCATAGGATTCTCTCTTTGAATTTTTAGACTGGGATTCTGGTTTTCTGGATCATTTGATGGTATGTGACAGACCTTTCTCAAGGGTCTTCGGAACCTTTTGTTTAACTGGGTGATTTGACACATAGATTTTTCTTTTGGTTTTTCTCGGTGGTTTTTGTTTACGGTATTGCTCTTATTAAGGGATTTTCTTTCTCTGATGGGTAACTCAATTTATCTTCGATTTGGATCTAAGTTCGCTTGAATTGATTAACTTTCCAATGTCACTGGGTCTGTGACTTTCGGCTCATTTATCAGGATCTTTTACCGTTCTCCTTAGTTTGGGGTTCCAAATTAGATATTACTTTTCGATATTCGTTTAACTCATTCTTTCTGGGTTTGCACTTTTATCGTTCTTCTGGATTTATATCCTTTCTTCTCATTTGAGCCTCTGTTCTCCTTTACCATTGTAAGGGTTCAAATTTAGTATTTTTCCAACTGATTACTTGATCCATTTCTATTTTAATTACTTATGCATCGATCCTTTGCTACATTATACATCAATTTTCACATATGTACACTTTCTTTTTACTATTTTCATCTACACTTCTTCTTTAATTTCCACTTCACTCTTTATACTCTCAGTTTCCTTTACTTGGCCGTCATCATTTTTTGTGTCTGCTGCCATTTCTCTGCATTTCTCTCGATTATTCATTATTTCGTTGATTCTTAATTCGGCTGACCTTGCTTCTTCGTTTAGTCTGAATATCGTTTTCTTTTGTACTTCAGTTTCTTTTGTTTTGTTTTCGGCAACTTGTCCCCATATCATTATCAATTCATCCTGTCTCTTTTCTTTCATCACAAATTCTTTCATTGTGTTACCTTGTTCTATACATTGTCTTCTCAATTCTTCGTATACGTTGAGTTTTACATGTTTCTTCCCTTCGACGTACGTTTGTCGACTGTTGTTTTATTAACCTTGGAGGTTGACAATTTCTACTATCTGACTGCTGCATTCTTTTCTCAGTGCGTATTTACTTGGTTGGTTCTGCGGTACTTCTCCGTGATTGATTTTTCTCTGGATTTGTCACATTCGGACAGTTGTTAATTAAATGTCCTTTTCATTTACATTCGTAGCACCTTGTAATGCGGCGACTTTTTCTTTTCGCAATGCCTCATTCTCTGACAATTCCAACCCATCATATTCAAAGAACAATTACGCTCATTGTGTCCTCGCTGCTGGCCTTGGTTACAATACTGTTTTACTTTATTTTCGATATTTGGTTCAATCTCATTTTCATTTTTTACCGTTCTTCACTCACGATGTTTTCATTATTTTCACCATTTCGATTTTCATGGTCTTCGTTAGTCTTCGATTTATGGCAATATCTTCTGTNCTCTTTTCAATGTTATGACCCTGCTGGTAGTTCGTTGTTTTTCCTCCTTTACGCAAAATACGGATACGGTGTTCTTCTGATCATTCCACCTCCCTCTCGGAATATTTTACTCATCATCTTATGACAATTTTTTATGAATACTATGCTGGATTCGTTTAATTATTTGTACTTCATCTTTAGCTCCCTGCGTTTTCCTTTACCCGTTTCCTTTTTACGTCTGATATTATCCGTTACATTCTGACCATATCTTTCTCTCCTTGATTTCCTCAGCTATTCTTAGTAGTTCATTTCTTGCATTTGGCTTTATCATTAGAATTGTTCTATTTCTTTTCACTTTAGTTCAATTTTTTCTCTCTGGTCCTTGATTATTGTCTCACGAACAAATTCATTGTTCAAATTTTCGATTAGATTGTTCCTCCATGAGATTCCTTGCTTCTGTATAGCTAATGTTATTTACGATAATATGACGCTTTTCTGCTTCCATATTTCTCCTGTGGTGGTATTGGGATTGATTTCCATTGTGATCCGTTTCATTCTATTAATTCACCTACATTGATTCCTAATCTTTTATCTGAATTTTATTTCATTTTACTTCCCGAAGTTATATACTAATTATACCGTGCTGATATATATACATAATATATTTTTATATAATCATATACCTTTATAGATTCATTGTTCACACTATATATAGTCATAACCCTTTCTATGTATGTGGGTTCGTAATTCGTGATACTTTCTAGATCTCTTTTCACTGTTCTTAGTTTAGTGTTCTGTACTCTTTCATTTACTGTATATTTCACCCGTCTGGTTCCAATTGTTTCCCATTCTCTATCGTTGACGTTGGATAGTTTTTTCATAGTTCGTTCCGGTCATTAATATGAGCATCGTATGTATAACTCTCTTGTATATTCATATTACTTTGGCCAACCTTGAGCTTCCTGGTTTCTTTCGCTGGATCATTTTGTTGATACCTATCTGTTATTCTCGTATCTTGTATATTTTTAAATTTTATTTACAAACGACAGTCTTTAACACAATATTATCATTTTAGAGAGTCAATAATGCACCAGTCGATTAAGCTCCAATCACGAGCACTCGAGGTATAAAAGCGTGTCAATCAAAATCATTGCCAAGATGCGTACCAACCGAAATATATTTGTAAAAGCTTATAGTTGTAAGTGTCTTGTCTACCAGTGTATCTACATATTCTTCGGATGTATGATTTCACCACCATTTCGTCCTTACTATCATCATAATTTGTAAATAATTACACCGACGGCAACGATCACCATCGAATGGGCACTGATTTGAGTTTTTATAATATAAACCTTAGCTTACCTATAATAAATGTGCGTGTGTCATAGCCAGATGTGGCACTGAATTAGCAATGTGAAATTAAAATTGGCAATTATACTATACAAATTAGAAAACAAAATTGCTGGAAAAAAAAAAATATATTATATATATATATATATATATATTATAAACAAACACACCTATTATCAGCTAAAAATCTCCAATCCAAAATCAATCAACAAAAAAATGCACGAGGATGTCTGAAGCCTCATCAGCATCGACTATTTCATTTCGAGAAATTCCTAGCCCAATGTGTAAACTTTTCATTTAAACTTCAGACATTTTATAAAATCTATATGGAATGGCCATTGCTGACAACGAAAGAATCATCAAATCCATGGCGGATGGCCATGACTATCAGGGATCAGGCCGCATTCTCGGCATCAAACGGAATACAATAATCGGCACCATAAATAAAATCTACTAACATTTTAGAATAGAATTCCACTACAGTTGTTTAGGACACTTGTGATATTTTATTGCAGACAAGGCAGACAAACATATAGAGTCAAGTCAATAGCACTAAGACGCATATATCAACACCACTTATCCAACACACGAATTTATAATGGAATATTCACGCATATATAAAAATTTTAAAATTACCACTATCCTGAGATTAATAACACCAGATAAAATTGATGGTTCTAACCAGTGGACATGATTTATTAATACATTGATTATCCCATTACTGACTAACAATAATTATTTAAGCGCATATAAATTTATATACAAGTACAAAATGCCATAGTAACATAATAATAATCATTTTCATGCATGCAAATTTGACAATTTTCTGTTTTATTTTAACCAATTGAATCAAAAATAGAAAGCCATACATAATTTTATTAAAAATTGAATTTTAAAATACTTATTAAAACATACTTGATTTAATTAGTAAAAGTCCATAAAATCAATAAAAAAATATATATCTATAACCATTCCAAACTATACTGTACTGAAAAGTCGCTCTCTTGAAAATAAAGAAACAATCTAGTGGAATAAATTTATGGTGTAACAGAAGCCGATACACCAACCGGCATTGATTAACATTTGATCATATAAATAATCATATTAAAGATTCTTCCCTAAATTCTTGATATTTTAGATAAACTATGAAAATTTTAATGTACATTAGAATAAATAAATAAATATCTTACTTCTTTATTTATTATTTCTACAAAAAATCTTACAATTACCTGAATCCAAAACAAAGCCTATTTGATAAAGCTAAACGAATGTCTCATTTATGATAATTAAATGCGCTTTGGGGTAATGAGTACATTACCCAGATTACATACCTTCACTAACTACACCTAAATCCAGAATATCAGAAAAATAAACTGACTATCAACGCATTGATGGATTTGATGTGGGAAAAATTCAAATGGATATTCATTGATGGTCTTTCATGTAAGATTTGATAGTCGCTCAAAGTTTTATTTGACATCGACAAAAGCAACGAAACGAACCGAGAGAAATTACAATGAATCGAAGAACTAATCAAATTTCCAACATCATTTTCAAAAGTAAATGTCGAATTATTATTCCAATTGATAGACATGTTAAAATCAATAAAACGTGTTCCATTTTCGTTTTGTTAATCTCATATCATTTCAATTTCATCTGAACATTACAGCAACAATCCAAATCTAAAAGAAATGAAAAATAAATAATTGTAACACATCTCGTTTCTGATTGTCTGATTTTCATGAACGTACATGTAGAACCACCGACACACACACCAACCGACACCGCAATGTAAAGCCATCAACATTCCGTTCACTCTGCCATCATCATTGATACACTGCGGTAGTGCTCAAATGCGCGTCTGAACACGCCCTTGAGTCAAATCGCGCGTTGCGCATCACTGCGTCTCCTATCGACACATCAAATGGACCGCCTACTTGATTGACAGATAAATTGTGGCCTAATCCACCAGCGCCGTTCTCGAGTGGTCTCTCAATCAAAATGACAACCCGCTCACCGACCCCACGAGAAAACCCAGACCGCGCACACATCGCAGTCAATCACAAACTAGACCTGCCGTGACAAGTTGTGACATGCCATGTCGCACAAATTCGCACACCGGAGTTGCCGGTACTCACACACACAATAACCACGTAACCGGCGATCGTAACCAATCCATCCAAAATTTTTTTTTTTTGCCAATCTCAACACTCGGAACATTAAATTATGCACACCGGTAAGTTTGTGCGTTGCTATTTTTTTATCGATTAATTTTTTGGATTATGTAGACTTATGTATAATTAAAAATATTATTTATACACTTAAAATTGACATTTTTATGAAGTCAAGATTAGATAATTTGACGAGGTTAGTTTCATTTGTTATTATGTTATAGATTTATTTTTGAAAAAAATTTATTTCATATTTTTAATTAAATCCACACAAAACGGCTAGAAGAAAAATAATTATAGTTTCGAGCTAAATTATTAAATTTCTATCTATAATAATTATTTCAGGCTAAAAATTGAAAAAATTCATTCGTATTTACATTTAACAATTTTTAAATTGAATATATTATTTTTATTTTTAAAGCGACTGAAATTAAATATTTTATTTTGAAAATCAAAGTTCTGTTTATAATAAAAATAAATCGAATTTTTAAAAATTATTTGAAAACAAATGGAAAATAGACTGAAAAACTTAATGTATTTTTTTTCAATGTTATCATTGAAATTGAAAAAATTTATGTAGAAACTTTTCTGGATTTTGGTCATTCCTCTGTAAACCCCAAGAAGAAGAATGTCAATGGGTGAATGTGTGTAAAACTGTGGATCGACCAATCAAATATGAATTTCACAATGCTTCACTGAATTTCTCACTGAATGAAATATTTATTTTCCAATGCTTCGAGTGGAAGTTGTCCATATCTGGATCGCATTTCAACTCCGCAAGTCAATCAAATCCAACAAGTACCCTCCTCCTACTTCTTGTATCGAACATCAGAAGATTGAGCTGTCAACCAGATATGAAGATATTGCTAATTGGATTATGCTGTCCCCGTCACTTCTAGAAACTCTCCAAGTTCCAAATCTTCCATAAACTTAATGATTCGTGGGCAGGAGTCGAAAAGCCTTCTTATTCACTCTGCGGCTTCGCAAAATTGTCCCATATGCCTCAAAGAGAACCAGATTTTGTAAATCACTTCGATGGAATTTATCTCAGACCTATTGGTCCTAAACCAATTTTCTATTTGCCACATTTGGTGATATAATATGATATAGAATTGGAGGTATGAGTTTCGACCATTTAAAAAAAAAAATTTTATGTTGATTATATTTAAATGATAACCTTTTAATAAATAAAAAAACTTTAATTTCTATGTTAATAAATCTTATTTTCTATACTTCCGTTTTTAATTTTGGATTTTTATATATGATTTCCAATTAGGTATTTAATACCTCAGTAATTTTTCTATTTTGTATTTGCTTCGTACGGTTACGAGGTTGCTATCCCCTACTTCAGATCTTACGTTGTGATCGACTTCATTGTTTCGAATTGTTTTATGATCAATTTTTAGATGAATTTCTGTGGATTTATTTCATTGTAAGGTAAGTCAATTATATTTTCGCTATACTATTTAAATTCGTCTAATATTTTTACGCGCGATTTCTGGTGATCTCACTTTTATACACTTTACGCGTTCTGATTCTCTTAGATGTATTTGGTTCTAAATAAATTTTTCGAATTTAATTTTTTACCTTGATTTTGTTTTTGATGTTTTATCATTTACCTTTTTGCGATTTTATTCAATTTTCGTTTTTTCTAACTTTGATCTAATTCTATTTTAATTTGCAATTTTTATAGTCTTTCGTTTAATTTCAATTAACTATGTGTAATTCCATTTTCCTAAATAATTTTTAGTTTTAAAATTTCCTAATTTTATGGTTGCCAAAATAATTTTTACTACAATATAGATTTTACTCAAATATAATTTCTAAACTATTTTTAATTTTGAATTCTCCTAATTTATTGTTTTCACTCATAGAATTTTTTGTTTTTTTGTTATTAACGTTAGGTTTTTCGATTGGAAGTCATTTTTGATCTCGAAATTTTGTCGTTAGTATTGTCTTTTGGCAAAGACGATTTTTATTGATAGAAATCCCGGCTGAGCCCCCAAAAATCATGTTGGTTACTTAGGGGTGTGTCAATTTAAATTTTTAAATGCATTAGGGGTAATCATATATATTCACTCGACTCTTTCCTAAGCACCTCTATGACTATTGTACTTTAACCATTTGTGTACCCATGGCGACGACCATGTTGGTACTGTACACAAAGGCGAAAAAACAATGAGCAGGTGAGCTCTATTGCTAAAACTACTCCCCATTGTATTTTCTCTTCGGGTTCTAGACGGCCGATAGAAGGTCTTACGTCATTGATCATTTTCTATTTCTACTTTTCTATCTCATTCGGTTATGGTCTCTCATTTCTAGATGTTTTTCTATTGTTTCTTTTCAAAATTTTGTGCAGGGATGCGCCCTTATTTTTCTATTAATAAATGTTGCCCGGCATTTTCCTTGATATTTATGAATATTTAACCTATCTCGCAAAAAATTTGAGCAGGGATCGGCCCTTATTTCCAAGTTAATCCACACTTGCCCTAATATTTTAAATTGTTCTTCAAAAAATTTGAGCAGGGATCTGCCTGTATTCTTAGTCCTAACCTATTTTTGACCAAAGTACTTCCAGCGACGGACCCGTGGAGAAGCCTCCACATTTCGGCCCGAAAATCAGCTGCGCGATTGAAAAACCAGCATACCCACCAGTCTGAGCATCCCGAAGGTACCCCAAACCATGATATGCTGGATCTCAATTCCACGGTACTATCGTTCACAACCAATAAAAATATAATTGGACTCAATAAAAACTATTATTCAAAACTTGAAACTAGATAAAATTAAACCATTAAAAGAACATCAAAAGAAAATTTAACTGAGACATTAATTGCATATAAAATTTATTAATTAAAACACTTCTTAAAAATTACAATAAGAATAAAAATAAATTACCAAATCCACGATGGCATAAAATCGAAAACTGAGAGCTTCTCTGTCTGCAAATTACATGGTGGTACTGAAAAAACAAGTTTTCCAAATGAATTTGTGATCAGTATTTATACTGATTTTGAATGCGTATTCATGCATGCACTGTCACTCTATCCAATCAGAGTGCGAGAAATTTTTGACTTAATTTTGCATACATGCATGAGTGCATGCAATTATTTATTTGTCGTTAATTTCATTAATTTAATTAATTAATTATTTAATTTTTATTAATTGTAATTTTATAAATTTTATAATTTAAATAATTTGAGTTATATTAATTTTTATTAATTTAAACATTTTTATCTTTAAATTTAATAAGTTACATAACCATTTAATTCTATAAATTTTACAATTTACATAATGCTAACTAATTTTATTATTTTGACGATTTAATTTTTATATTATTTAAATAATTTTCAACTAATTCTATTTTACATTTTATTACTTTTCTATCGAAATTTTTAAGTGTTGAATTTTTCTGTTAAATTTATTTATCTCTTTATTCTATTATACGGGGTTTCTTGACTCTTAATGTGTGATGAAATTTATTTTATTTATTTTATATTAAACCTTGGTCAAAAAAATTCCAACTTTGCGGTTTTTGTGTTAGGTATTTTCGATCGATTAAAACAAACTCTCAGTTCTCGGTTTCAGCCCAACAGTAGTGAAAAATTATATATTATTTAAACAACATATTTTCTTAATTCATTTCTGGGGAATTAATTCAAATCCAAATAATATTTCGAACAATTTCAACATTCTATTTCAACATACCACAACATTCAAATAATCAAATATAAATACTATAAATATGAATAGTTTATATAAATACATCTTACAATTATTATTATTATTATTATAATTGTTGTTGTTGTTATTATTATTATTATTATCATTATTAGTATT
>CAUHTR010005336.1:0-28932 GCA_959609185.1 Schmidtea polychroa | reverse complement strand
TCCCCCAATTTTGAATATGCTATATGTTGACATCAGTTGTGTAATTATCAGCTTTAAAATTACAAATATTTTGCGTAAATTCCTGAGCATCCGGCGACTAAAATACCAAAATTGGTAAATCGTCCCCATATTTTCATCATTACGTTCTTTGCTGCTTCTTTATAGTGTTCCGGTACAAATAATAAATTGTAATCTGGTCGTATTAAGCTATCATGATAAATTGTTCTTATAATTTCCGTGATACCTCTGTCTCTGATTTGTGGGAATAGCAATGTCCTTCTTGCTTCCTCGATATCGTCGGGAGTATAAATCTCTCCTTTTGCTAGTTCGTCTAATGACTTGAATTCACTATTATCCTTTAATTTAGTTACCTCCAAGGTCTCTACCCGTTGTGTAGAGGGTTTTCTTTCCGGCAAAGATATCCACTTGTCATTTATTTTATATAACGGTGATATTGCCGGGTTGCGTATTGCTGATTGAGGTTTAGCGTTTTCCTCAAGTAACTTTCTGGTTACTGGCATGACAAATCTCAATTTTCCTTGATAGGATACTGGCAGTTCTAGAGTGCATTGATTAAATCTGGCTAATTGTACTTCCACTGGTTTACACTCATAGCTATATATAGCTTCTCCCATGATTCTGCCAAACATTCCATCTTCCAATAACATTGGAGTAACCAGCTCTGGGTTAACGATAGATATTGCTAATCTATTTCGGACTATTTCACGATTTAGCTTGCAATCGTTTAGTATCACCTCTTGATACATATCTTGCATTTGTCCTTGCAGATCATGATATAAATAATCTACTTTATTATTTATATAATTCGTGATTTTGATATCCTTTACATGTAGGACCTTGGAATTTCGAATATATTCTCTTGACAGGAAAATTCCTTTGTAGTTCGTCTCGTATACTCTTTTCCCACATTTTGTCTTTTTATCTTTTCGGACAAATCGAATTGCTTCCGTCTTGTCTTCCGATATCAATACTAGAGGTGTGTTTTCCTCTCCGATATCTTCCTTCTCTTGTTTGTTTATTTTCTTCAACGTTTTTGCTTTATCCCAAACCTTTTCTGGATTCTGGGAGTCCCGATATTTAGTTCCATTTAATTTTCTAAAAGGAATTTTCTTGAGGAAAGCCAACTCACAATGATCTCTCATTTGTTCGTAAATTAATGTGGTGGTTCCCGTTCTACAACTACCGAACTTGGCATTGCATTGCGGATGTGCCATCAATTTACCTGTGGCCACATCAAATGTTCCCTCGTATTCTCGTAGTTCCACTGAGTAATCTTCTATGTCTACCACATAGGAAACTAAATTGCTACCGCGAATTTTCTTTCTACCTTCGCAGGTTCCATCTGAGGCAATTGTTCCTCCTCGAGTGATGGTTATTCCCAATGTTTTCCCAATTTCTGCTGAGATTGATACCTCGTTGTCTATCCTCACACTTCCTTTTCGAAATGCATCTAAGCAATCTTCGGGCATTATGCTTACCGGTCTTGGTATTAATGTTGCAGATAGAAAAGCAGAATAGCTATTACTTCCGCAATAATATTCAAATGTAGCTCTCTGGATTCTACATTCCTTTATCGTGGTTCTATAAAATTCACTCTCTTGGTAGACGTAATATTCTACCTTTTCCCCTTGATGAACCTTCTCTGGATACACCTCTTTGCACTCAATTGCATCTACTAACGAATATATCCGAGATAGTTTAGGATTTCCACAGTCAAATACTGTTAGTGAATTTGTTTGTTTTAATATGCCCATCATTACCAGAAACATCAGGATCATGCTTGTCATGTTTCCTGTGCCTGGACTACCATTATTTATGACTTCTTCCACGACTTCATATCGTGGTTTTGGGATCATTTCCTTTTTCCAAAATTTGTTTACGGTCATCCATACCTCAAGGTAATAATCTACCATTTCGACTATTTGATCGATTTCGCGTTCTATCAGCCTTTTATCGTCCCCTACTCGGGCTAAGGCATTTTGAATTAACAGTAATAGCGATGTTACCACTTTCCCTCTTGTTAATCCTTGCTGTACGAATGCTTCTATGACATCCTGAATATCTCCTGTTGATACATCTCTGAATACTCTATCCATTGTCTTCTTGACCTCTTTCGTTATCTTCTTTACTTCGATACCCTTGATTTTTGGAATTCTCCATTCGGGCCTGATAATCCCGATCATTTGTTGTATACGTTGCCACAATAATGACCTCTCTGGCGTTGTCTCATCTTCCGCCTGGTCGTCCATTTCTTGAGCTATCCCTGCTAATGTTTTTAGCTGAATTTTCCGAATCGTTTCCGGATTTAACTGCTCCTTGGGTAGAGTTTTCATTTGATCCTTTCTAGGACGTACTCGTCCATCTTTTTTCACTTACTCCGGGGGTTTTTCAGTCTCCGGATTTGTTATAGCTTGTGACGTAGTAGCTCCTACGTTTGTTTCTCGTGGATTTAATCTAACGTACTCTGAGAAGTAATCTTCCTCGTCAATGTCCACCGTTTGACAGGGATTAATTTCCTCTAGTCTTATTTCCTCGATTTCTTCCGCAATTTCGTTTGCTATATCTGGCAGTCTCATTAATGACCACTGGGACTCGGGTGGAGTTACTGGGATGATCATTACCGTGGTTGTTGCCAACGGTAGACAACCCACATCCACTAGATATTCATCATCATCCACTTGCCTACCATGGACCATTATCAGGAATATACCTGTAGTTTGATCGGTGGCAATCACATCTCTCCTCAATATTTTAACCTTGATATAACAATTACAGGGTTATTCATCTTGATATGCACTTATGTGCATCCTGATATGCACCTTATTACATAGCCGAGTTTCAAAATCCTTATATAAAACGGATTGCTACAATGAGAAAAACTGAGGTCAATTTGAGACCCAATTTAGTCAAAGACCTCATCGACCTTGATAATACAATCACCCAAGATTGTATTCAAAAAGAGCTTGAACATCATAATATTGAGGCCTCGAGATCAACAATTTCGAGGAATATAAAAAAAATTCATTATTCAAGAAAACGTTTAATCTTGGTACCTCAAGACCGAAACTCCGCTCGCGTTATTGAGGAACGATATCATTATGCAATTTATTTAAATAATATATCGGATCAAAAAATAATATTTCCTGATGAGTCGGGATTCAATTTACACGTGAATAATCATTACGGATATTCACCGCTGAATTCAAAGGCCTTTACAGTCGTCCCCTCAAACAGAGGGAGAAATGTTACATTATTGGCTGCAATTTCTACCAATGGTATTGTGGACTATGAAATTTTTCTTGGATCTTTAACTGCGGCCAGACTAAACGAGTTTTTGGAATTAAAAGTAATTCCAAAAATGTCAGATATGCAGACGCATATCGTGTTAGATAATTGTAGGGCACACAAAACCGCTTCGACTCAAAGCTTGTGCACCCAGCGCGGAAAAATTTTGAAATTTTTGCCACCTTATACCCCCCATTTGAATCCAATCGAAGAGTTTTTTTCTTCAATTAAGGCAAGATTTTCGAGAGAAAGGAGAAGTTGCCATAACTTTAATGACTTCAATATTGTTCTGAGTCGCATTTTGGATGAATATGACGTTAATATTAGCAACTTTTTTCATCACTCAAGATCATTTTTTGAAAAAGCTTTAGCAAAGCAAGAATTTCATTAAAAAAATAATAAATATACTTATTTATTTTTAATTTTTTAATTGAAATAACCAAAAACTTTTGTTAGACGATTATTAAACAAATTTTTTTTATTTACTTTGTTCAAGGTTATTTTGGTGCATATCAAGATGCACACAGGTGCATATCAGGATGAATAACCCTGTATAAATCATTGTTAATGGTTCTTTTCCCATCATTCGCACGTCTAGATTAATGTTGCCTTGTCTATCAGGCTGACTTCGGATAGCTTTCCCATTTTTTCTCACCAGTGCTTCTATTTGCGTCTGGAATGGGCTTGTTTCCTTTACCACTGGTAGAATAAGTGGAATTATTGCTTCCAACAAATCTACTGGTATTCGTAATACTAACATCCAGTCTATTATTTCTTTTATAGTTTCTCCATCTCGTGGAGATTTCTGTAATTCTAACCCTAGTCGCTGGGTTAATTGTTGAGTTTCCTCCAATCTCTCTATTTCCATTTGAGTAATCAAGAATACGCTATCTTGATCCATTACTGCCACTGGCTTTGGTGCTCTCTTTGCTGTGAGCTTCGTCACTCTACCTGGGAGTATCCCGTTCTGTAGTAGTTTTTGGTTTGCCTCTAATTTTATCCCACATAAGTATAAGTCATATCCTTGATGCTTAATACTTGTCAATGTTTCCGTTAATTTATCGGCTCGACTTCTTACGTTTATGTCGAGATTATACTCTTTATCCTGTGGGAGTTTTATATTAAGTTGGACATCTTGGAGATCCCACTCATGTTCCATGAGTTTTCCTAATTTCCTTAGGATTTTGTACGTGTCGTTATGATACCTTGGATGATCTTCGACCTGCGATATCAGTTTTACTACTGTATCGATTTCGTGAATTTTAATTTCTGTTTCATCCAATTTTCCCAATTGTCTGGCCAGCTTCTGCTGGTACTCATATCTGAAATCCACCAGTTTTAAACATTTTGTTAGAGTATCTGACCCTTCTTTTACCTTTGCTTTCCCTGGCAAGGTTCTATCGAACTCGCTAAGTATGGTGGCCATACTAGGTTCATCATCGGAACTATCCTCTGATTCCGTTTCCTGAAGGTCCTCCCTAGCGGAGTCCTTTTTTCTGAGAAATTCATCTCTTCCAACTTCTACCATAAAGATGGTGCCTTCTTGGTCGGTCAATCTAGCAAACCTATTCTTTTCCTCCTGGATTTCCATTTCCAGTTGTTGCAGATATGTTAACCCTTGATCCTGGTTAACCATAAAGGTCGTCTTAGGCTTGTACACATTACCCTTATCGGTATTTTTATTGAACTGACCCGTGTTTCCACTCTGATTCTGAGGACATGACCTCATCATATGTCCGAATTTCCCACATCCGTGACATTTTATTTTTCCTGAATAATTTACATCATCTCTTTTAATGGTACTAAAATTATTGCGGTTCTGAGAACTTCTACTCTTGCAGACCGCAGCAACATGTCCCTTACGTTTACATTTTTCGCATTGCAAATTCTGTACTCTACAGTTTTCCGCACCGTGGTTATTCCGTCCACATTTGGTACATTGTATACCTTTGCGATTGTCCATAGTTTTCCTGTTAGTACAATCTTTCGCTATATGCCCTTCTCTATGGCAATTGAAACACTCTACCGGTGTTCTCTCACTGTTTACAAGGAGCATGGTTGACTTTTCTAAGCTGCTTTCAATTTCGACAGCTTTCCGTGTTAATTCGTCAAAATCATCACTAGTGTGTAGTTTTAGAGCGTTCCTCATTGTCGTAGTAAGTCCCGCCAGTAGTTGATCCTTAACTAACAATTCTGTTGGCTTTGCCCATGTGGTTTTTGGACCAAATGCTTTTTCGGCAATTAATGACAGCTGGTGTGCAAATTCCCCCACATGTTCATTGGCATTCTGTTTTCGATGATAAAATTGTTGTCTAAATATTCTCCCCGCATCTCCGGGCAATATTCGAGCAGTCATTGCTTCTCTCATTTCGGCCAATGTTTTTGGTGCTTGAGCAACTGGTAATGCCATTATGTCATTATATTTTTCTCTGGCCAGCCCCTTCAAATATATGGGTAGCCTTTGTATCATGATATTATCTGGATAGGCATATGCTTTGGCCATCTGATAATATTCAGACATAAACTCTGGGAATTCTCCCGGATCACCGCTGAATGCCTTTACGGGCAGAGTGGGATATTTTACTCTGGCTCTAGTTCCTAACGCTATTTTGTTTTATTTCAATATCTACCCGCCGATAATTTTATCACGTCGGGCTCACCAAAATGTTAGGTTCGATGGGTATGTACTCGAACTAACACAAAAAACGTTTTATCTGACTCCAAAAATTTATAACGCGTGTAGGTAAATAAAATAACGAATATGATTTAAATATTTATTAACAGTAAATTGTTTGTTACACAATTGTTTATATTACACAATTAATCAAGCTGCTTTCTAAAGAACAGGAAACGGTTATACAAACCGCCCTAAAGAGTATTACTAAGAATCAAGGCTGGCCCTAAATGCGCCAACAGCCCGATATAGGTGAGCGGGAAAAGATAGGGGAGTTTACCTAATTTTAACGCGATAGAGTCAACCCAGAAATCGGTTAACCCTTTTTAAATTATATTCGCAACGATACAACACAAAAAGATACGTGCTGACGTTACGATTCCCTTTATTAGAACGGTTTTATGTGATGTAATATATTTATATATACATATATATTTATATATATTTATATGTGAAAAACAATAAATACTAACTAATTAATTTTTGTGTAATCCCTTTAAAATAGCTAGATGAAACCACAGATGGGTTATCGAAACGGTTCCTAATTGTTCTCTTCCTTTTCTTTTCTGCTCAAAATACCCCAATAAATATTGTAGCTTATTTATAGTGTTATGGTAAAAAATTCCACAATATTCGCAAATTTTTTCTTCCGATCAATAAATCAAATGTCCAAAGAAATGTGGAATGTCAACTAAACTGTAATTCGTCCAATGAGATAGAAACTATGATTTTTTCTCTAATCTAATTTTAACTACTCGATTCTTTCTTGTACGAAATTTTCTTTCTTCCCCGTTTCCTACTTTTCAACTAGTATTTATATTAATTTATTTTTTTTAAATCTATTAATAGTAATTATTTAATTACTATTTTTATTATATATTTTTAAACAATTACTATTTTTGTTACAAATCTATTTTTAGTAATTGTTTATTACTATTTATATTTTAATTCCAATTTTAGTAATTAATTATTATTTAATTCCAAAACTTTTGATTCCGGTTCCTACTGAACCCCAACAAATTCATCATTAGTAAAATAATCAAATTAGGTTCCAAGTCTCTTTAAAAAAATTAATTCACTATTTATTCGGATTTTTTATCAGCTGTTATGTTTTTGTTGGGTAATTGTGTCGTGGATGAAATTCAAGTTTCATAAACTTATCCTCGGACTCCAGCCGTGCTTTTAGTTGACCCACGAATAATAAACTTCGAACAATCTAAACATTTATTGATTATCACAATGAATTACACAATTTACAATGACTAGATCAATACAACACTTCCTTAGGAAAATCTACGTTTATTACAGCACTTGCTGAGGAATAATTATTGGCAATTGATTTCAATTATTTCAGTGTTTTGACTCAATATTCTTTGATCATTTGGTTCTGGTCTACTTCATTTCCCTTTATCTTCTCGACAGACTCTTCAAGTACGGTAACTTCTTCTCTTTATCATCTAAACTCTCAACTCTTCTACGGCTAATTTTCTCCTTTCTCAACAAATTTTCATATTTTCAGTTAAATTTCCTCTGTTCACTCAACAAATTTCTTCTCTCCCTCTCACTTTTGTGGCTTTCCCTTCTATAGCGCGCCCGTTTCTGCGGTACTCTAGATAATTTTGTTTGTTGCACATTTGACACCAAGACATTCTGTGTTTCAATTCAGTTTTTCGCTTTATCGTTGACTTCTGTCTAGATATGTTTGGTTTCCCCTTTTTCTCGCCAAACCCGATTTTATCCGCACTCCAGTTATCTGACAAGTCATCAAGATATAATTTTTCCTCCTGTTATGTTTTTGAAATTTAAAATTCCTTTTTCCACCTTTGTACTCATTAACTTTGTTTTAATTTCTTGTTTGATTCCTTTTGTTCGTCTTATCTTTCTCATTTCTCGTTTCTTTTCACTTCCGTGTTTTTCTCCGGGTTCCAATTATCTATGATAGATCGTCCCGTTTGTCATGACGAATTTCCCCAGGTAATTTTGTTTATTTATCAATTATTTATTATTTAGTTATCCGCAATATATCTGACTTCGCCTTCGAATTAAATTAAAATTTTGAAATTTAGTTATTTGCTCCTTTATTTTATTATTTTTACTTCGTGATTTAAATAATCATATTTTCTCATTGTTATTGGGGTCCATCATTATATATATTCCACTAATCTCCTCGCTATTTTAACTTATGCACATCCTTACCTATCCTATGTGGCCCTTTTGTGAAAGCACTACACGATATTTATTTCTATAATAATAATGAACTGATTGAAAACCCTAACGACATTAACGACATTAACTCTCAAGGTATGTCCTAACAGTTGTGTCAAATCAAAATTTTGCTCATCACCAATATGTCCACACAAATAATAATATATAAATAACATCAATGTCTATTAGTTTTATGATTTCTTGTAATCCCTACAATAAATTTACTAAAATCAAAAAGCTATTATTATTTGTTAGACAAATAATTTAATAATTGTGAAAATATTTTGATCCTATTTCAAATGATAATTTTGATAAATAACGATGATAATAACAATAATAATAGTAATAACACCTATAATAGTACTACTAATAATAGCAATGATAATAATTCCTATAGTAATTAGTAGTAATAAAACTACTAATAATATAGGGAATAATACTAATCATAACACCCTAATGATTATAAAAATAATAATAATAATAATAATAATAATAATAATAATAATAATAATAATAATAATTTTGTTATGTTATGTTATGTGATTGTGACAATACTAGAGTTGAAACTGTTTGATCGGTGTCATGACTTTGGGAAGTATTTGGCAAGGCTTCCAAAGTATCTTTAGAACTTTGAATTCCAAACATGTCTGATAATTTGTAACATTTTTCTCCTTCAATTTTCATTGGATTTTGCCTTTTATTTTTTATCTTATGCCAATCACTTTTTTGTTTTGCTGACATTCTGGATATAGAGTATGGTATATTATTATATTTTATTTATTAATTTATTAATGATTTTCAGTCCACGAATAATATATAAAGAATAATAACTAAGTATTTTATTTTAAATTAACAATGAGCAAATAATTTGGACATTAATGCAATACATATGCACATAAACTAAACAAGAACGAGATCAGAATTCTGTTGATCACTGAATACTGAAAAGTTGATACAGTTTGTTCTGATAATTAAATAAAGAGAATTGGTGTAATTATTTTTAAAGGTTCTAATCTAAATCGCAATGACTTAAAATATTAATGATTTTAATGCGCGTAAATTAAATCCAATTAATACTTAAGCGTCTAGGGGGCCTATAAATCACGGGCCGGCGCCCTAACAAGTAAAACCCGAATATGTACAAACTTTAAAAATAGTTGAATAGCACCTAATCAGATTATAAAATACGTTTTCTTAGTCTGAAAACTCAGAAGGGTAAACGATTTACAATAATATATCTCCACTCTACCGTTGAAACTTGAATTAGCTTGTGATACCATAACTGCTATGTAACCAGCGCTGCCACATAATACGAAAACACGCCAGCTTCAAAGTCAATGGAGAATTTTTAGAGGAGATTTATATATTATATGGTGCTGCCACGAATAACAGAACGCTTCTACACACGTCATCTACATGTTAATTTTGTTGTCTCGTTAATCAACCACTGAGTTAAATAGAAATAGAAAAAAGTAACAATTGTAAAAATTGAATTTAATTTCATTAAATAAAAATTAAAAACTTGATTATATTTGTGGGCCAGTAGGCCCACCTGCATATTCCCGGTATCCCGGTGGGCCAGTCCAGCACTGATGATAATGATGATAATAATAATAATTGTTGTAAAGTTCGATGGTGTATACTTAGATATTTATATTTGAGTATTTGTGCAATATACGGTCGTATGTGAATGGAGATTTGATGATCCCGATAAAGTCACCGTTAAAAAATTGTGGCGGGACAATCGGGGTGCGTGTATGTAACTAATGAATGTTCCTGTATGAGTGTTTAAAAATTCGGATGATTAAAAAAGAATTTATAATAAACAACGTAATTAACAAACACTTTTATTTACTATTAAATATTATACGACCTGTTTATATCAGAATATTGTTGATTCAACCAAGCCTAGAATAGCTAGATAAATAGTAATTTGATTCGGAGGAATTTATGGTATTAGGGTAGATATTGCAAAGTCGAGCCCAAAAGCGTAAGAGATTGCTTTTTCCTTTGATTTTCCTTTAATCTAATTAATTATGCTTGGTCGATTGTAGTTCGGCCAATGTTTGCTCTGATTCTGGTTTTCTTATATAGTCCTTCCGATAGCTTGATTTTGTAAGTTTCAGATATTGTTTTCTTAGTTTAATTTTTTTATTGATTTCTTTTTGAATTTTTTGTGTGTTTTACTATAGCGATAATTTACTATCGTAAATTATTGCTATAGTTTTTTTAAACATTTTGTTTTACGTCGTTAAAGGCACGGGAATGAGAATAAAAACAAAACCTAATTGAGATTCTGTTTTGGCTCATACCAATACTCAAAAATAACATTCTACTACAATAATCATCATAATAATAATAATTTTTGGGTATTTTGTGTGAGTCGGTATTACTGTCTGATTCCTTTGTGTTCTTTTCAATAAAAATAAACGACCCAACACAAAATCTTTATTTCAGACCGATACAGTTACACTTTAGTTACACTTTTATTAATTCAACCACACTTGATACAACCCTTTTTGGTCTGCACTTTTCAATATACTACAAATCTCACGCAGAGATAAATCTTCCAACAGGAGATGTCCCTTTCTGGTACGTTCGATTTAAATTATTTAATTGCTACTAACTTTAACGTTTTCTTGTCGCTCTCGCTGAACTTCTTGTTTTCTTTTTCTTCCACCAACTGGCAATTTTGTTTTCTTGACGGTCGCTTTTATAACCATTTTGTGATTGATTTTACTTTGACAAATTAGTCTGGATCTAACTTCCCCACGGGCTTCCTCTTGTAGCTCTAATTCGCTTTAAGGAAATTGCCCCTTTTTCTTTGATGGCTCGCTCCAATTTAATTTTATTCGGCTAATTTAATCGCCTTTCCTAATTTGATTGGTAATTCAGGTTTTCTCAAATCGCTCGAGTTTCCCATTAGCTCGGGTTCTCCATTAGTTAATTAATTTTTAATTAATTTTTGTTTTTTGTAATTTATTCCTTCTAGTGACCCCCCGTTGATTTTATTTTATTATAGTTGAACTCGTTTCATTATTTAGCATCCGCCCATACCAGTTTCCCCCGGAAATATTTATTTTTTGATTTTTTAATTAATATTTTGTACTTTAAATTTTTATTGTAAATTTGGTGTTTTTTATTGATTTTTCACCTCATTTTTGTGTCTCTCCTGTTGAACCCCAACATAATTAATTAGTGCACTTTATGAAGTGCTGCAAAGAATTTTTATTAACAATAATTTGTTTTGATTTTGTGCGTTATCTGGACAGGGATGTCTAGGTAACGAATTTATTAGTTAGCAACGGGAAGACCAATAGAGGAGGCAGAAGTCGAGCCGATTCCCCGGAAGCGCGGACGACCCCGGAAGGTCCCCAAACGAAAGTGAAGCCGACACACAATGTGATATTAGGCTGATTTACTGCTATGCCCACAGATTGGAATCATCTTCATAATTTGTCCGCGTCGAACGTTTCGGGCGAAGAAAACTTTGTGGGTCTTCTGTTTTATCTGCTGAGTTTACTTTTAAACCTTTGTTAAGATCGAAAAGATGGGAGTTGCTAATATTAACACTAGACTCCAATGAATAATTAAGATAAATATAAATATAAAATATTTTGTGTGGTTGCGTATATTTTATTTAATAAGTGAATCAAAAAACAACTCTCTTTTTCAAAACTTTTATTAATAATTTACAATGTTTTACAAATTATATAAAAGAATGCAAGTTACGTATTTGTTAATCCCTGCCGTTTGTCTCAGCCTGCAAGAGATCGATGGGTCCTGTGTAGCACAACGATCGCGATTCAAATACAAAGAGAACTGTGAAGCAAGAGTGCTGATTTTGGGGCTCCCAGGAAACACGAAAGTATATTTTAATACTTTGTGTTCGCTCGTTTAATCAAATTCACAAGGATAGTAATTTATCCTTCCTCAAACCAAATAATAAATTTCTTTACCTCAATAAAATCAATGGTTTCCTTGTTTGACAATAATTTGAGTTTCAATTTTCTCTTGAAATGTTACTTCTAATCTCCCAAAATGTTGCTTTCAATTTTATAGTCTAATTGGCAACAGCTGTATTTTAATCTCGACTTTTCTATTCAATTGTAATGTCTAAGGAGCTTTCTAATTCTGTCGCAGCTGTTTCTTAATGATTTGCTTCTTTTCGTTTTTATTTTTCCCTTTCAATTCTCAAGTACTTTGTACTTTTAAGTCACCTTTTTTTAGTTTTTCTCGTCTCACGATTTTTTGTCTCAAAACTTTGCGTCCCTGGTTCTAATTTTGAACCCGTATTTCTATTAAATTATGTATTAAATATATTTATAGTAATAATATAAATACTATTTCTGGTATCTGCTACATCTATTATTACCAAAAATAGACTTTTAATATACTAATTCTAATTTTAGTAATTTTCCTTATTTTATTGTTTCAGGCTCTAGGCCTACCCGTAAAACCTTTAATACAATGTTGTAGCACTGATTTTTTTGTTTTTGTTATTTTATCGGCTGATTTGAAATTTTAACATAATATGGTCGGAATTGAGTTGGTTTTTGATTTTGAGTTGATGGTCACCGAACGTTGGAGGGAGGTAAGGGCGCCTTCAATACTGAATGCAGGGCTGTATACATCTTGGAGTGGAACGCAGATCGTTGAGGACCGGGAACAACACCAGTAACAAGTGGAGGGACTAAGGGCTAGATTTACGAAATTCGAGGGGCGGTGCAGAGAACTGGAAAGCACCTTGTTTTGCCCCGAAGACATGAAGAAACGTCTCCAACAAGTCGAGCTATTGCAGCTGGAAACGCAACTGCATCAGAAGATCATCGATGCTCATGTTGCTGCAGTCATTCGACTCCTGTCCACAGAGTTGGCGGAAATCTATGCACCCAAGCCAGGGAAATAGAAACGCAAGAGGTTAGGCCAAGATGGGAGAGAGCTGTTGAATAGACTCCGGCTAGCTGAACAGGAGCGACTGGTTGAGCAAGAGTCATCTCAAGCTTAATGCGACTTACTTATACTTGTGTAAAGATTTTAGTAAAAATCTCTATAAATTTGTTTAATTTCCGAGCCTGTTTGATGTCAGTTTGATGAGATAGTGAGAGAATTCATAAGATTTGGGAAAACGATTAAATTGAGGGACCAGAGAAAATCTGACACTTATCTTCTATCGATAGTCTGTGAACCCAAAGAGTGCCCGACAATGATGGTGCAAATAGTGCGCTCCCTTTTTGCGAGCACTCACCCTCGTTATATAGTACCAACGTTGATGGCTCAACGGGTATTAAGTGGAAATAGCAATCGTTTGTATTCTGGGTTACGCTGGAAATAGCACGAAAGGATAAAATGTATGTTTACCTGTAACCCACCAATGATATTTTAGCAATAACGTATTTCGATGTTTAGTTGGAACCACTATTAATAATTCATCACCTTTAATATACTTTAATATACCTTTGTGGATTACATATTTGTGCTTTTCCTCAATTAGTTGATTTTCCTGTTCGATATTTGATTTCAAAATCATATTCCTGTAAGGCTATTGACCACCTTATCAATTTGCTTGCTGTATCTCGATGTTTCATCAACCATTGTAACGGATTATGATCTGTATAAACAATAAACTTCCGACCTACTAAATATTGTCGAAATGTTGTTATTCCATATACTAAAGCTAAAGTTTATTTTTCGATCGTGGAATAATTTTTTTCATGGGGGTGATCGACTGGCATATACAATGACATGGTCCTTTTCTCCTTCCACCTTTTGTCTCAATACTGCTCCCAATGCAAAACCACTTGCATCTGTCATTAATATGAACATCTTTGTAAAATCTGGGCATGGCAATATTGGATTTATTATTTATTTTTGTTTGAGAATGTCAAAAGTATCTTGCTGAGCTTTATTCCAAGGAAATTCAATAGTTTTCTTTAAAACCATTGTTAATGGTTGAGCAACATGTGCAAAGTTTCTAATACATTTTTATAATAGCTCGCTAATCCGAGAAACTGTCTGACATCATCAACATTTTTTGGCATTCGATAATCCTTGATTAACATTTTAACATGGTCCGAATTCGGTTGTAGGTTGAAACAATATGTCCAAAATACACTACCTCTGACTTACCCCATTCACATTTTGATGTTTTAATTTTGAAATTTGGTTCTCTGAGCCGTTTCAATACTGTTTCCACATCTGTCATGCTCCCCTAAATCACTTGAGAATATTATAATAGCATATATGTACACAAAGGTGTGTAGAATATCTCTTAACACAAAATTCATTCCTCTTTGAAATATTGTTGGTGCACTCGTTAAAAAATGGTAAAACATTAACAAACATAAACAAAATAATTAACATAAACTTCTTTATCATATAAACATGAATTAATTGATCTTGTACCTTTACGAGTTCGTTATACATGGGAACAGGGCCGGCTTTAGTTGGAAGCGGTGGATGCAAAGCATCGGGGCGCCTCTCGGAAAGGGCGTTAAAAAATTTAGAATTTTAGTTTCTTTTTAATATTTAACAAAAAAACCATTAACAAATTTTTTTTTAATAAGAATTTTTTTTTTAAATAAAATTTCCTTGAAAAACTACTGGCCTACTAGTTTTCGAAGTGTTTAAGAATTGTTTAATTATTTCGCAAAACAAAATAAATTATACATGCATAAATTTATTTTGAAACGGCTTGCTATATTCGGTTTAGTTATTTCGATTAAAAAAATTAATGCTAAAAAAATTATTTTAAAAGTCTACCAGTTCTATTCAGTTTTCAATCAGTTCAGTTGTTATTTGGTAAACTTTTTTCGCTAATAAAAAAAAATTAATATTAAAATTTTAATAGTAAAATAAAAAAGTGTTCAGTACAGTTTAATAGTAAAAAAGTGTTTTGTTTGTACATTAGTTATTTTGCGGAATTGAATCATTGTACGGTGGTAGGTATTATTTAATTATTTTTATCTTTACTTCTAAAATTTATATTTTTTTAATTAAAAAATTTTTTATTAGCTTACCTATATCATAAAATATGAATTCAAAGACAAAATTATCCGGGTGTGAAAATCGAAAACGAAAGGCGAAGAGAGAGTTGGAGGAACAAAAAAATCAGGGAAGCCTTAACCAATATTTAAAAAAAGCAAATTTGACAATACCTACAATAACGTTAACGGATGATCATATTATTCCAGAGGATAGCACAAATGGTGAAGTTAGAAATAATGCCACTAATGAGACACAATCTATAAATTTACAAACAGAAATAACATCTTCATCTAACAAAGAGCTTCAAACCATACATTTAACTGAAAGTATAAGTAATAGTGCTGATTTTCATTCAATTGATCCCGCAACTTGGCCTAAATTTATTAATGATAAAATTAGAAAAATTATTATTGAGCAAGGACCAATGCAAATAAGGAAAGAAGTTTATCCCCGTGATGATGATGGACGAAGTTTTACTAATTATTATTACAATCGTAAATTACCTAAAAATAAAATTATACCAAGATCATGGTTAGTTTATTCAAGTTCAGCAAACCGTGTTTTCGGTTTTTGTTGTAAATTGTTTATAAATCAAATAGAAGGAAACCAGCATTTGATTATAAATGGTTTTAGTTGCTGGAGAAATTTGTCAAAAACACTTGCAGCTCATGAAGTTAGTACATTACATGTTAATTGTTTTTTAAAGTGGACTCAATTAAAAAAGAAAATGAACAACTTAACTACAATAGATGCTGAACTCGAAAAAGAATACGCAGTTGAAAAGAAACATTGGTACGCTGTTTTGGAGAGAATTGTCGAAATCATAAAATATCTTGCCAGACAATGCCTGTCTCTGCGTGGCTCGTCAGATACTATCTATGAAAAAAATAACGGTAACTTTTTAAAATTTGTAGAACTTTTTTCTAAATTTGACATTGTAATAGCAAATCATTTAGCAAAGATACAAAAAAGGAGACACAAACAGTTCATTATTTAGGCAAAACTATACAAAATGAAATAATATCGTTGATCTCTTCGAAAATTTTGCAAAATATTATTCAAATGATAATTAATGCCAAATATTTTTCTCTAATATTAGATTGCACTCCTGATATTAGTCATAACGAACAAATGACATTTATAGCCAGATTTGTCAATAAAGATGAAAATAATGAAGTTGCAATAAGCGAACATTTTTTGGGATTTTTAAAAGTATCTGACTCCACAGGAAAAGGTTTTGCAACTTATCTTATTGACAAAATTAAAGATTTAGGTTTGAATATTAATGATCTACGTGGACAAGGTTACGATAATGGCGCAAATATGCGTGGGAAAAATAATGGGGTCCAAAAACGTATTTTAAATTTGAATTCTCGTGCATTTTTCGTCCCATGTGCTGCACATACACTTAATTTAGTAGTGAATGATGCAGCCAAAATTAACACAGAATCATTTAGTTTCTTTTCCACTATTCAAACAATTTATACTTTCTTTAGCGCTTCAACAAAACGATGGGAGTTCTTAAAAAAAAATACTAAAATTACAGTAAAACCTTTGTCAGCCACCAGGTGGCAATCAAGAGTCGATGCCCTTCGTCCACTTAGGTTTGAAATAGCTGAAATTTTAGATGCTTTAGTTGACATTTATGAAAACCTAGAAATAGATAATAATACAAAGCATGAAGCTAAGGCTGTGGCTTTCAAAATAAAAGAGTATGAATTTATATGTTCAGTGGTTATTTGGTATGATGTTTTAAGTAAAGTTAACGTTGTTAGTAAGCTGCTCCAAAATCCAAATCAAAACTTAAATGTTTCTTCAGTTGCGTTAAATAAGTAGTAGGATGTGTCACCTCCAGGACATGTCACCTCCAGGACACATATATATAAGTAGGTCAAGTTAAAATTAAGTAGATCAAGTTAAAATTATGTAGGTCACGACTATATAGGTATTAAAATATGTAGGTCAAGTTACTTTAAATATATGTTACCTCCAGGACACTATATAAATAAATAAGTCAAATTAAGTAGGTCACGACTATATAGTTTATAAAAAATATGTAGGTCAAGTTATTTTTAACATGTATCCCTATAATATATACATCATTCAAAAGATATTTGAGAGTAGAGTACAATGATCATACCTTCAAAGGTGTATGGTGAATCCCTAACCTTCAAAAGGTGCAAAACCCTCGAATTTTTTCAAACTCTATAATACATGTCATTCAAAAGGTAATTGAGATGTGAGTATGATGGTCATACAATCAAAGGTGTATGGTGAGTCCTTCACCTTCAAAGGGTCAAAAACTTTCGAATTTTTTCAAACTTTATAATATATATACATCATTCAAAAGGTATTTGAGAGTAGAGTGTGATGGTCAAACCTTCAAAGATGTATGGTGAGTCCTTACCCTCAAGTGTCAAAAACTTTGATTTTTATTCAAACTGTAAATTGATCATTACAACAAATTTTCAATCCCCAAAATAAATTTCCAAACTCAAAAATTCCCCAAATTTTAAAAATTCCCAAAAACAATTTTCCCAACTCAAATTTTTTCAAAAATTTAAAAGTCCCAAAAATCAAATTCCCAAAATTTCCCAACTCAAAATTTTTCAAATTTTAAAAAGTTTTCAAAACTATTTTCCCAAATTTTCCAACTAAATAGTAAAAGAATGTTTTACAAATTTTTTTTTTTTTTTTCTTCGAATACATCAAACCCAAATTTAACAAGGTTAGTCACACAAATCTAATTTTGAAATCAAACAAATGAATTTAATAAAAATTAAAATCATCGACATACACAACCGCCGTTCGCCCCGAAGGGGCTGGCGCGGTAGTTTGTAAATTTGGTTTAGTTTGAATATTATTTTGAGTATTAATAACAAAGGTAAAGAAATAAATGTTTATTAAATGTATATAGTATGATACTCATTAATATACATTGAACATGCTTTACATTTGCGAACATTTGAATCATGGCATTTAGAACATACAATTACATGTCCGCAAGGTAAAAACAAAACCGATACTTGATTTTCTTTACAAATGTAACAAGTTAAATACATTTTCCTACCATCATTGAGTTTTTTCCTTAGCTTATTTTCAATCAATTCGGATTTCGATATCCATTCATAAATCAATCTACTACTATATCCTGGTTTCAGCCTTAAATCCATACAATTCCAAAAGCATTCATTCAATGAATCATTATCTACTATTGCTTTGTCTAAATGCATCAAATAAATCGATAACTTCAAAATGCATTTATTGTAATTAAATAAATCAATCAAATATCCAATGGAGGAATGTTTGAAAATTTCTAAAATTTTTATGGTTTCCTTTTCAGTGAGAGTATCATAATTGTTCATAAAATCTTCAACGGTGCAGTTTAAAAACTTGAATGATCTCGTGGTCATCAGTAATTTCTTAATAAATTTATGAAAATACTTATATTCTGCACACATTTATAAGAGATACATTAAAACAACTCATTTATTAAACAAGAAAATAATTTAAAATCAATAATGGTAATTTTAAGGATTATCTTCGATAGATTTTATTGAATAATGGTTCATTAAAAAGGTCTTGATGAGCTCTATCCAATGGTCATATATTTGAAGATATAATGTTTGTGCACAATATAGTAAGTATTATTATTTTTATTATTATTTTTATTAACAAACTACATTCTAATAAAATACTTTTACACATCAAATAATTAAAAAAAAAAAAAAAAAAAAAAAAAAATCAAAGAAATAAAACCGATAATTATAAAACGAAAAAGAGACTTTACAATAATTTCTATTTTACAAAAATTCAAACAAGTCCGATCACAGAATTAAATTAATCTTGTAGATGTTGATTGATGAGATCGGGATCTGCTCCTGATTGAATATCATTATCGTCATTATCAATGACATCAACCCCTAAATAATGACCATATGCAAAACTAGAGTTTTTCTCTACCCAAGCTCTTTTATCATCATGATTAGTTAAAGCAATCTTTGAGTTTTTAAAGGTAAAAAGCTGATGATTTCGGGTTCCTATTCTAGTCTGAGGTACAGAAATAACTGTGTTGTTGTTGTAACAGTCTAAATAGGATTGATGTTTTATATCTGTACCTGGTAATTTTACGCCCTTAGCTCTCATAGTAGATTTATTTCCTAAAAGACTGTAGCACTTTGGTCGCAAGAAAACCCACTCACTATATCCTACACCCTTACTCTCATCCTTAAACTTTCCTATAACTGAGTCGAGTCTCCTAGAATATAAAGGATGAGAGGGATCATAATTTGAGGTGTCTAACAAGTCATCCGAAATCATCGCTGGCAAAAGAACGTCAAGCTTTACATTTTTGACCTCTAAGAAGAAACTATCGGTATCACCCGCAACTATATTTATATCACAGTTAAACTGACTCCTATATTTTGATAATTCTATGTACTGTAATTGATACATCCTTAGTTTGTATAAATCCAGCATTGATTGTCCGATGTAGCTGGGTCTATCCAAACATATAGACTCCTTATTGAGATGTACACCAAAAAGATCATCATCAATTTTGATGGTTTTTCTAAATGATGGTTTTGATGAATATGTAATTAATTTTTCCGCGGAATTACATAGTCGTAAATTTAATCTCTTCTTAAGGTTTTCAACGGATTTACCGTACAAGCTATTATTATACAATTTGAATAAATCTCTGTACAGTTCACTGCTTGCTTCAGCTCTTAGCTGTGTATTTTTATTTATATAATTTTTAAAATCGGTGCTTGCTTGAATTTTATAGCTCTATGGATGTGTACAACTTTGGCACCAAGAGACAAATAAAGCTTGAGAAGCCTCCAATGAAGAACATGGTTCTTCTTTGGCCAATGCGTGAGCATCAACTTCTCAACTTTCGAACCAGGCGGGCACAATTTTCTCAGGAGCAAGAGGAAAGTCATTTAAGAAATCATGAGAAATTTCTGGAATATCTATATCCACTTCTATGGTATAACCATAGGGAAGGATTTCAATGTCAGCATTCATGCACTCAAGCAATACATCATTCAATCCATCATACACCCAAGTGAAATCAGCAAAAGGAAGATTTTGGCTAAGAGCCCAACCATACAGATTATTTATATCAATATATAATAATTCTGTATTATCAGAAGCAGCAACGTAATGTTTGTTAACAAATGTTAACCCACCACGTATTCCTCCTTCGTAAAATTGAACATTTCCATGTCCTGTAAAAGTTCTATAGGCTCCGTTAATGTCATAAGCGCTGAGGCCCATGACATACCCGGAATACCATAAAGGTTTAAAGGTTCTAGACCATTGTATGCAATGGCCTTGGCACGAAATTGTTGGAAATAGTCCGCAAGGAGGAATACATCCAATTTTTGATAAGTTAACATATAGTCAGCCAATTTAGTACAACGTTGTTGAGTCCAAATAAGTTGAGCCTTAGCATACTCATCTTCAGTAACACCAGACCAAATAGGAGGCAATTTCATAAGTGGTTTCAAGTACATCCAAATCAGTCGCATAATCATAAGGAAATATGGCTTTAGCATCTATTATTAGCCTATCAAAAACCGACGAAGTCAAAGGAAAGATCAGTTAGAGTTTTTACAGCCTTAGCCAAAGAACAATTAACAAATTGTATGCTGTCGATAAAACGAACAGATAATTTTTTAATGTGAACAATCATCGAGATAAATTTCTCTGTGCTTGTGGGTATTATATTCAAATTCCAAGAAGGAAAGCCATTGAGACCATATTTTAAAATATGGTGTAAGTCGTAGCCTCGTAAATTATGAAATACAATCGGCAGCTGTTTATAAATTCTGCGAGCCATATTACATTTCCTACAGGCTGCACCGAGATAATTACCAGTAAAATGGTCATGATCTCGAACAGCAAGGGATAAAACCTTCTTGCAAAGATAGCAGTTCCTACAAGATTTGAATTGTCGTTCCTCAGCAAAAGTCATAGGTCCTAACCGTTTTTTCCCTTCAAGCTCATAATAAGGTAGGACAATTGTGACAGCAATTTCCTCTACTTTTTTAAGAAATTGAGGTATACAATCAAGACCATAAAACTCGTAATACGATTTTCTATTGTTAAGATTATTTATTAATAAAAGACCTGCTGAAATAGGTAAATGTATTTGATGATGTTTAACATCTTTAGGTAAAACCGATTCAAAATCGGCATAAATAACAAAGGGTGGGGTGATTCTCTTTGAATGATTTGAAACTCTAAATATTTATTTTCGGGTAAAGTGTAAAGGGTTGTACCCGTTTGATTTTTACTGCATAGGGCCACATGTTTAGTGAAAGCATTGTCTAATCGAAAACCGTTAAGACAATGTGGGCACCATTTGCATCCTTATTTGAATACTACAGTCATTACTACGATGGCAGTTCATTAAACGTGTAATGTTGGTCACTGCGGTGTAATGATAATTATCCTTATTTTCCAAGAGTAATAAATAAATTGGAGTACCGATAGTAACCGTGATCTGTGAATTATACTTAAGTGGGGGTGTTTAAAAACATAGTCATTAGGAAGCTGATCATCATCAACTATCACAGTAGGGGTATAAGCCAGAACACATATAGCAAGATTTAAGTCTAAATTTTTCTTTTCGAATTTAGGTATATTACACAATTCATCGGACAATCCGTGACTTCATTGTAATTAAGAATATTTAAAAGATTTTCATATTTTGAAACTCTTTCAGGGTGGCTACCTATTTCATCTTTTCTCAAGAGCGCGAGAATACTATAAAGGAAACACTTATGATCCTTATTTTTAACATTAATAATTGCTCCTTTAGATTTCAAATCTGCGGGTGTACGAATGTAACTATGACCAGATAGGCGACAAATAGGAGCAAATTTAGTCAGAATGAAATCAATCTCTAAGATATTAATTACTCTCCAGCCACTACCTAAATAGGTAAACTTTTTCAATTTTTTTCGTTTAACTTATTAACTCCCTCAATCAAAAAGTTATGGGAAAAGATCTCGGCGTTATTTGAAAAGTAGTTGTCACGGATTTCCCCATCTTTTTCAAATCTTATAAGAATAGCGAATTGAATTTTGACGCTACCCATGTTATTTATTTCAGATGTTAACTTTTCAGTGATTTTATCCGTTATTATAATTTTAATTAATTGTGAATCGGCAATATTAATCGAATAGTTCGAATGGCGCCATTTAAATTTCGATTCTATTATCGGCTCAATCGCTAAAGATGATCCACCTATTTGATTTATAGTATTTATAGTATTATCATTATTTATATTTTCATTTATAGCATTTATAGTATCAATATTATCATTTATAATATCATGATTTATAGTATATGTAATATTATTACATTCGTCATCACTGAGTAGAATGACTTCATTTTTAATAATTTCGTCGTCACTGATCTCAATAACTTCAGTTTTTATAATTTTATTTTTAATTTTAGACACCCTATGTTCAGCAGGTCTTTTATTAGATTTCTTTTTTGTGTTATTATTTAAAATATTTACAATTTCAATGTTATTCTTATTTATTATTTTAAACAGTTCTTTTTTATTTGTTTTGAAAGAATTTTAAGTGCTGAGAATGTTGACTATAAAATTCCTTATACCTTACACTCTGGGAAGTTTTGGCATATGGGGCAAATAAAAAAAGTTGATGCCATTAAAAGGTTGGCGATAATATTTCTTCATATTTTTGTGGCATTATTGTCATGACCCATAGACGAATTACAATATTTAGGATAAAATTTGCCTAATAAAAGTTAAATAATTATTTATTGAATGAAAATGTATTATTTATTTAATAATAATAATAATAATAATAATAATAAATGTAATTTAATCTTTCATTTAAAATTTGTCTATAATATTATCAACTATAAAATAATTAGTTAATGTTAAATAATGCTAAGTTATTAATATTATTATTATTATTATTATTATTATTATTATTATTATTATTATTATTATTATTATTATTATTATTATTATTATTATTATTATTATTACTACTACTACTATTACAATTACTATTATAAATTATTACTATTACAATTACTATTTTAATTGATAACTGAAATAATTTACATAAAGTTATATTTACATTATATTTACATAAAATCTATATTATTATTAAGTTATTAATTAATTAAAAACTATATATTAATAAAATGAAACATACATTTTGATTCGTTATTCGAAACTGAGTCCCCAATAGGGATGGAGCATTCAAATTATACACAACGGAGGTATCCACTACTGCGGCATTTATTATTGGAAAATTCTTGTTATGAGAAACAGAAGATTCTAAAATGTTAATGGTAATACAATTTTAATTAAACTAATAAATTACCATTTTGGAATATGTTTGAAATATCTAATATGTCGTCATTTTCGGTAATTGCGGCCCCAATCACCAAAATAATTGTCTAAATAATAAAGATAATAATAATAATTAAAGTATTTATAATAATTATAATATATACCATTTCCATCATTTCCAGAACCTAATCGCCTATTGAAGACTGACGAGTTAACGGTACGAGTTTCTAATTGTAAATTTAATTATTTAATATAAATAAATAAATAAAAATCCTTACCATTTCTCGAAAGAACCACATTGATTTTAGTATTAATTGATGACATTTTAAAATTGTAATAAAATAATTATGATGAAATTTGTATTACAATTGTTTATAACGTGATAATATGCCTTTGTTAATCATGCACGGAGCATGCACCGTTCATGACGGACTTTGTTATTATTGTAATAATATAAACATAATAATAATTATAAAAATAATAAAACATAATAATAATAATAATAATAATAATAACAAAACATAATAATAATTATAAAATAATAAAAACACATTTTTATAAAAAACATTTATATTTAATAGACATAAGCCATCCTAACAATTGTTGTCCGCACGTACGAGTTAAAGGGTGTTGATACATTGTTTTATTATATACAATAGGTTTGCCCATTGTTTGTAGTTTCGAAACCAATAAAGCAGGATAATAGAAACCCATAGGATCGAATACATGTATCTTATCTGGTTTCATATAGATTACAATCCAATGCTCTCCGCCGAGATGAGATGAATGGGTAATTGACGATTATGGCTTGATTATTTTTCAAAAATGGTATTTTATCGAGAGGAAAAACTCCTAAAATTCATTTCCTAATATTTGTTTTCCAATTCGATTAACCTGAACAGAACTATTTTAATAAATTAAACAGTATAAAAAACAACTTACTCCATGACAACTTTCTGTATTTCTGTATACATTTATACCAGAACCGTTCTATTTGCAGTAATTTGAACTTCATTTTCAATACTCCATATATTATAACATGCACAGGTTCTGTAATGGCTCTCGCAACTTTATATTCTAATCGTAAATTTCCATTTTGAGGTAATTGACTCTGATTCAAATCAAAATCTGGGGCCAAAACAATGTAAAGAATGGATATTTGGTTTTTGAATTCTTCAAGAGTTATGCCGCAATTCAAATTTTTATCTAAATATCCCATATTTCTAACAATACTCTGCATATATGTAGCACAGTAATTGTCACTATCGAAATCTTGAGTATATGTTTCTCGTAATCAGTATTTTTCGACAAAGTTAGAGATGTAACACCAAAGGTTTTGAAAATTGAGCTTGAGGCACTATATGAACCATTATATTGTGCTTCACCTTGAAATGTTACCAGAATAAAGTTTGGCATTCTTCTATCTCCAAATATTTGTTCCTTATAGAAGGAAGAAGCACCTTTGGCTATTGCAAATGAAACAATTTCTTTTGTTTCAGAGGATATATTGCATGCTTAGAATTAAGACCCAACTGATGACCTGCTAATACCGACGGATCAACTCGAACTCTTCTTACTAGTAATTTTGCATCAACTAATTGACATATTGGTTGACCAGCACCACTAGTTAATGATAAAGAAGAATCGGTTCTTTTCAGTCTAATGTGTACATTGACTCCTGGAAGTAAATATTTTGGTTGATCCATAAAATCGAGTTGTAATGATGAACACATGGTGAAAATCTTTGAGCCTTTAATCCATTTTTTCCGTTCGTCATCAGTTGCTGCATAACCCATAGGAGTAAGACATGTATTTTTGGTGTCGGTATTATAATTTAAAATAGTTTCTATTATCGCCTTGTGATTATATGTATTGTTGCCACCTTCAATCTTGATATTATTAAAATCCAAGAATAGCATCTTAAAAAGTGTATGAAACAAAAAATTATTAGGTATTGTAGCATCAGCATCACCCAAAGCCTTTTTATCTTTATCTATAACCTTGATTTTGAACAATCAATAAAGTATCATTCAAATCTAAATATTCTGTTTGAGAACCATTGATGTAAAATTCTACATCATTTCTACTATCGGTAATTGAATTCATAGGAAAAACTTCCTCAAATGCCCCAAATTCTATTACAGCCTGGGGCGATGGTCTATCAAATATACATAATTCAGATTTACCACAAATCATTTTGCAAATATAGTTCCATGTCCTTTCATTCGTTGTTTATACGTGATATTCCATGTCTTTTACGTTTTGGAGCTGGACCTGGAGGCGTATCTTTTGAAACATACCTGCAACCCCCTGGTAAAACTTTCCCTAATTCAGCTAACAGCATTTGTTTTTAGAGATGGTAATATTTTCTGTTCATTCATAATAACATCTTTTGCAGTTTTCATACCAAAACTACCAATACGTTTAAGAATAGGCAATGCAAATCTACAATTGTTCTCAAACCATCCCGAACCGTACTGTTTACCAATAAAATATGGTAATTCACCGCCAGATTGGCTATCACTATACATACTAATAATATCAGAATTAGCCATCTACTTTACGAAAATGTAATGTCAATGAGTTTTTGAACCTTTTGGAAAGTTTATAAGTTTTCCACTATCATCACGAATATTTATTTCTATATTGTTTTATACATGAACTTGCTATTGGTAAATACATGGGATTATCGATATTATATTGACAACTTCATCATGTTCATATTTTCCAATCCATACCGATTTCAAAAGAGGAACACTGGAATCACCAACAATTATGGGCTCGATAATGTTAGTATATATGAACATTTGTTGATGATGTTCTAGTATTCTTGGTTTGCGTATACCAGTCGATTTTTCTCTATATTTTTGCTTATCTAATCCAAGTGAATTTGCCAAATTTTATCAAATGTAACTTCGCAAATATCCTCATTCAAACTGAAGGTAAACATCAAATCTTTCACAATTTCCAAATTTTTAAATATGTGTGAACAATTGAACTTTAAATATTTAAGTAATACATCAAGTTTATCAAAATATAATTCATCAACAAAGATGAATGATTCTTCAACTTCATCATTATACGACACAGATATTTTGATTTCTTCTTTCACTATACTGTTTGCTTCAAATAGATTAAAACGTAATAAATATCGGTCTCCATAACAATATTTTTCAGCTTATTGCAACCCATTCGTTTGGCATCTTCAATAGTTTCGAATGTTATGTAAATGGTTTAAAATCACAACTGATATTTAATCCATCCTTGTAAAATATATAGCAATGCGAAATCTAATATTTGGTTCGGAATATGATATGTTTTATCATAATTACTAATAATAAAGATACCGCTACATGTTTTCACAATATTCCTTTTGAAATCAATCTTACATTGACTATAAAATGGAATGTGTTGTACACGAATGTAAAAATCTTGCAGTTGCAACTTCCCAGTCACCATTTAAAGAAATCGGATTCTGGAGATTGACCATAAATTTACTGGCTTGATTGTCTGGGGAATTAATGGCGAACTATTGCCTCGGTAAAATAATATAAAAATCACTTTACTAGAGTCCTTTGCGGATATCCATGACGGGTTTTGATAACCATGCCATTTGAATTAGTATTGTTTATCCTTGCCGACCTTTTAGTTTTCAATATTTTTTGAATTCTAATACCTTTGGAGGAGGAATGACGTGTAATTCCTGCCTCATAAAATTTCCCTTGGTACAATATTATTATCACTGTCTTTTTGATGAATACATTACAGGATTCTGTTTAGTATTTATTTTTGAAATTACAAAGACTTCCCCAATCAATTTGTATCAAAATTTTTAATAAATGGTGATGCACTAATTTTACTAATTCTAACATGATACCGACTTTATATTTAGGTATTGCAATTTTAACAGATTTCTGAGAATAGAATGTTTTTGAAGGATTCAACCGGTCTTAATCCATTCAGTCCTCGGTGTGATGAATGATTAAAAATTGTTATTATTTTCGGTTAAAAGCATTTACCCATTTTATTACCTTGTGCACGAACAAGTTCTTGAATTATATCTCTCAATGTTCGATTAAATCTTTCAACATGGGCAGCTTTGTATTGAGAATGTACCAGTAGTGATTTATTTTCAGTTTATCGAGGGACTGCTTAACTTGCTATTGTAGAACTCTTTACCTAAAATAATAATAAAATAAAATAATAAGAATAAAATAATAAAATAATAAAATAATAATAATAATAATAATTAATAAACAATAATAATAATACCCAAATCTGTTTGCAAGTTATTCAGGATGTCCATCTTTAAATAAAATATTAACTTGCCTTTGAAATTTATCTTTGCCGATTTTGCCTGACTAGGTATTGCTCGTGCAAAACCTGCTGTATACATTAATACATGTTAAAATAATGTAATTCCCATGTTATTTCGAATACGGTATCATCTCCAACAAACTCCATTTGCATAAATCGTCAATACCAAATTTTCATACGCTCTTTTTGGAAAATCATTTTCCGCATTGGTTGTTCAAATGTACGCAAGATGATCTGATAACCATTCTGGGTTTCTTTTTTCGAATTCGAAACTCTTTTCTTTAATTTTGCCACTCCACCCCCCCCCCCTGTGAAACCGGCTTCCGTCTTTCTGGGTTCGTCCAAATTTCTCGATTACAGAAAGAAGATTTTAAATTAAAATTTAACATCTAGGAATGGAAGGATTAGCCACCATTGTGTATGATTGAATTCCTACAAAACTCCAACTAATAAGATAATGCCAGAGGTATCAACTGCACCAATGAATCCACCTTGGTGTTTATATATAATTTTACCTCATTGCTTACGATTTTTTATATTTACTAATGATAACAAAGGTTCCTATGTTGCCTCATAAATCTTTTTGGTTTACTGATTTTAAATTTTGCCTTTGATACTTTAAGTATAAATATTGAGTAACCAACACAATCATCCGAACAACAAAATTTGGGAATGATGCAATATATTTTCATCCTTTTCATACTCGGGGCCTTTAACAATGCTTAAAAATGGAAAAACTGCGATTGATTTGTTTAATTACTTTTACCGGCTTTACGGGTTTACGGGTTTTTCACTTTTAGTTTTAGGATTTTTTCGCAATAAGATTTCATTGCAGAGAAATTTCAGTTACAAGTTTTTTAGATGGTGTATAACTAGTTTGGTGGTTTGGAAAACCTTTTGAACTTTAATACCTTTTAATACTTTTCTTAATTTTCCTAATATTTTTCACCTGCTTTAGAAACATTATTATTCATAGAGGTTTTCAACTGTGTTTATAAACCATGCGCACCTTTTGGGTTGAAACATACGTTTTTACTCGTAAACATCGCGGACATTGTTGTGTGAAATCAAGAAATATATATCCATGAGTATTTTT
>CAUHTR010005335.1:0-28917 GCA_959609185.1 Schmidtea polychroa | reverse complement strand
AAAATGATTTATTGTGACTAAAATGCGTCGGTATATATACCTATTTTGTACACGTGTATGTATTGATGCATTAAAACAAACTCGAATTCTTTTTATTCCAGAAGTTTCTATTTTGTAATTTTGATATTTTTAATGGAAATTTTAGTGCTATAATTTTTGTTTTTATTTTTAAATTTTTATTTTCTAATTATTTTTTATTAATTTTACGTCCATGATGGATTTGGAACGGTTCCAGAACATTCTATTTTACTTTTAATTTAATTTTTATTTTTACCTGATATTTTACGAATTTCTTTTTTAAGAAATTTTATTTTTAATAATAATTTATTTATTTTTCTAAATTTTATTGTTTAAGATAGTTTTTATGATGGCCATCGCCATTTTTATAGAATGTTCTGGGTTTTTCTGGAATTTTTTTTTGCTATTTTTACCATCTTTTAAGTTACTCGAGTTTGCTTTTTGTAATTCTATGTTTATTTGGCTATTTTTGGGTTAAATTTTATATAACTTCTTGCTTCTGTATGAATTTTATTTAATTTCTGTGTTTTAGGTTTTTGTTGTTTTTCCTTTAATTACTATTGTTTATTTGGTGTGGTTTTTAATATTTAACTATACTTTTTGCTTTTTGTATGCTGTGTACCTACACATTTCGGTCACAATTAGAACTTTGGGTCTAGAAGTCAGTTCTAGCCCAACACTAGTATTTTTGTTTAGCAATTTTATTTCTAAATTAGCAATTGATTAAAACCTTTGACAATGGTAGACTCTAAAGAGTTCGGGTACAATTGAATTACTCGGCGAAAAAACACGAGTTCAGAGGGTTTTGAAATGGAAATCCCTATATACCTCGTAGGATAGTGTATAGCAGCTAGCAAAAAATCCTGTCTGAGGGAGTTAGATTTCAGATAACCCACAATCGATTTTTAATGATCAAATTTCCGCCAATTTTTCACACGCTTATACAACAAAAATTATTCTTAGCCATTATCATCCATTGTAGAAGATCTAGGAATAAAATTACCAAAATGAGAAATAAGGCCAGATCCCTGCACAGATTATTTTGAAAGTAATATTGAATAAGATCAAACTAATAGGATCATATCTAAATGCACAAGAAAGGGCCATAACCTAAGAAATGATGTATAATGATAAAGTAATGTAAGATCTTCTAATGCTTGTCATGAATTCGAAAGGGAAATACAATAAGGATTAGTTCTAGTAATGGATCTCACCTGCTCATTGATTTTCAGCCACTGTGTACTATACCAACATAGTTGTTGCTATGGTTACATGGATGGTAGAAAGTAAAATAATTATGAAGGGGTTTAGAAAAGAGTTTATGATGAATCAAACTGTAACCCTAGAATTTATAGGATATAGAATTTAAACTACATTTAAACAACACATCTCCTAAGCGCCAACATAATTGTTCCTCGAAATAAGTCTTTGTTACTTTTAATTACTCGATATTTTCAATGATTCTAACCAGTGGTGGATTTCAATTTTTCTTAAAAACCGGTACGCTTTCCAAATTTTATGATTTGTAAAATGAAAAATCCACACGCACCTACTAGAACTTTTTAAGAACCAGTACAGGCGTACAGGTGCTTACCGACTGAATCCATAAATGACTTTAGTTAATCTTTATGCAGTTTAATATTTATGTTTTACAAACATTACAACAAATCTAAATTTGTCTAAGTTTTGCTCAATAAAAAACACCAAATTAAAATTAGTAAAATTAACAATTATTTTCCAAATATAAACTATGTATATTCAGGATTGACCACACTTTCCCTGCCATTTAAGAAAATATTTGGAATAATAAATAAAAAATTTAGGATTCACAACTTTCAAAAAATAATATATTAGAGAGTTATTTCATAACTGATTATTTAGGATCAAGGACATACGAGGCTGCTTAAAAGTAACTCTTAATGTATAATTTTGTAAATTTTATTAATAATATTCATGAATTAAAATTCACATTTATTTCATTTAATAATAGAAATCTTAAATGTTTAAATTATTGAAAAATAATTTAAGTATCTGCACAAATTTAAATGTGTTTATTCTAATTTAGTTTTAACTTATTTAATCATTGTATTTGAAATGACTAGGTTTCTATCAATTAAGATGGTAATATCAAATTTAATGAAAGAATGCACTTTGTATACTAAATGCATTAGTATTCTATTGGTAACATTTTATATTTTTTCATATTTTCCAATTACGTCTGAATTTTTAACGATAATTCCTGCATATATTTTACCTCCTAAATTCTGGATTTTTAGTTTAATCACTTTTTCCTTTTTTGAATTTCGGATTCTTTTTATCATGTTGGATATTGTATCAATATTTGTTATCGAAAAGTTATTATTACCTGTTTGGGGTTGGTTAGAATTAATTAAGTTTTGTGCCTTAGTCAATTGCTTATCTGCAATTAGTACTGTATTTGTGTATATAACATGCTATGCTATGACTTATAATGAAATTTATTTATTCCATACCAAAATTCATGGAATGGCTCCACTTTTAGCTGCTCTTACAGTATCTAGTCGTCAGTTAATGGGTGATAATATTCTATTGAATCTAAAATATGGGAAATTCCGAAACAAGCATATATCAATTGTCTTTTTGTTGGTGTTGTTGATATTAACAATTTCTGATGTTATTTATTCATCAGTTCTCATAATGTTTATAAACGGGCTTTGTATCAGTTGGATGTACTTGAGATTCTTTCAAAAGCATGGCAATGGAAATGTCGGGGATTTGAGTGAAAAATTTGCTTTTTCAGAGTAATTCTTTTATTTTAAAATATTTTTAATATTTATATTTTTTATTTGTTTAATTGAAATTATTTAAGTTTTGTGGCTTAAAAAATTTCGATTGTCAAGTAAGTTGAAATAGATTTTTTGGGCAAATTGTTTCCCTTCATTTTAATATTATAATTTTTAGCTTAATTAAAAAATTAAAGTGAAAAAATTGTGAAAAAAAGTAAAATTTTATTGATTAAATGAAATTTTAATTATTTTGAAAATTTTTCATTCTTTTATGAATTTATGAAATTTTTAAAATTATTGATTTTTGGTTTAAAAATTTAGATGTTAAATCTCGATGGATTCTATTAATTTTAAAATTATTAAAAAATAATTTTAAAAAATTCTAATTATTAATTTATGAGGTTTTAGTCATTTTGTAAAATTATATAAATTACATTTATTTTAATTTATAAATAATTTTTTTTTTAATTAATGAAATTTTAAAAATTACGGTTTCTAAGTAAACTTATGTAGGTGATTGCAATTTATATTAACTGAAAATATTTTAATTTTAAATTAATAATTATTTTATTAATGTTTTTTAATATTTAATTTAATTTAATATTTTTATAAATGTTTTGACTTTATAAAATTGTTTATTTATGATTAAAAATTATGTTGTCAATTATATTGAGATTTAGACTTCCTGGTTACCAGTAAAGCATTTTGGTTGTAGTTATTCTTATTAAGAGATACCCCTACCTTTTATTTGTCGTACTGTTTTCTTGACTTCCTTTGACCTAAAATTAATAAGTTCTCTTTTGCCTTATGGTTCATTACTTTTCTAAGATTGTAATTATTTTTCAAATTGTTTAGTGGAAATATTTAAATGTCTGTCATTCTTGGTAGTAGCATAAATTAATTGCTAAATAATAAATCATAACTTAAGTCTTTTCCGCAAGTTTTAAGTTCTATTACATGAGAATTTTCATTTCATAATTAATTATTCTCACATAATAACTCTTGCAACAAAGGCTTATTTTATCATTTATTAATTGTTTAACAAATAATCAATATAGCATTGATTAAAAATATATCTAAAAATGAATTCCATATCATTTATTTCTTTACAATTATTAAGATATCAAATATTGCTTTTCGATTCTCAAAACCCGGTATGTTAATTTAGAATCTCAAATTTTCATTTTATGTAGATTCCATAAAACCTTAAAAATTTTTCAAATTTCACTATTTAGTATACAAATTATATATATATTTCAAATTCGCTTTTTTACCTTTAACATTCAACGTAAAACGTTTAGATTTTTCCCCCATTATCTGGAAGGTCCAGTGTCGATTGTTTCCAATTCTATTTTTGGGTTATTGATTTACTTAAAAATTTGCAAAAAAATAGACCGTCGTTATGATATCAGTTCACCTACAACTATTTCAATATCGGTCTCTTCGGGAGATATCGTTGATATCGAGAGGCGAAAGTAAGTCATTCCGTGTTTTTTAATTGGTTTTTAATTAACATATATTAAAATCTCCTTTCGTTACAATAATAGCAAGTTATTTAATTTACAAAATTTGAATATACTCAATTTGGTTACTAATATACAAACAACGGAGGAATTTGTAATTTTGATATTAATGCAGTTATTGATCACAAATATTGTTAATTGATATTTTTAATGTGGCTACTTAACTCTATTAATACTTCAATATGCAATGAAATGTGTAAAAGTTAATTAAAATTAATCAAATACACACTAAAGTTGAAATAAGTTTTTGCTTAATATTCAAAACTTTTTTTTATCTATTTTGCTCTTCATCCATTTTTGATCTTCAATTTCTAATAAAGTTTTATCAAAATTGATCAATTGTGGTAATGAAAATAAATTAAATGTTTAAAGAAAATAAAAATAGATTAAAAGTGAATAAAAAAATAAAGGTTTTTATTGTTATGTTGCTTTATTTAGTTTGACATACGTAATTCACTGAAAATATGTATGCAAATCAGGTATACGGCTATAGAGGGGAATTTGATTGTAAACAGTAATTACATTCATCTAATAAGGATAAGTAATTGAATATTAATGTCTTCTTTCAAAAAAGTTATCAGTTTTTAACCACAAAAGATAATTATTTAAAAGTAAAGAAAAATAATTTCTCTTATTGAAAATTATTTTAAAGATACTCAATAAATGTATAGCTATCAACAGTTCTTTTAAATTTATTGTAGGAAAAGGATATATTATGTTTTTGCTTTTTTAGTGAATTTTAAAATAATATTTCATTAAAAAAAAATTTTAATTTAAAATTTTTTTTTAAAAATTATAATTTTTCCAAAACAGAAAATGAGAGTTTGATCATGTAAATTTTTAAAAATTTTATCGCTCACTAAAAAGCCTAAAATTAAATATATATCTTTTTCATACAATAAATTTACATGAAAAAAATAAATATGGAAAATTATGTTAAATTTTCGACTTTGTAAAATCGTTTATCGATTTTCTTTGTAAATTTTTTGGTACATGATTTTTTTTTAAAGAATATTTTGTGAATAAACAAAAAGTTTCAAATAATAAATTAGAAATCATATTAAATCGAAATTGTGTATATTATGAAAGTGTTAATTATTAATATTAATAATAATATTAATAATAATAATAATAATAANTTTTTTTTAAATTAACACAAATTTTTCTCGCAGCCTTTCTAAGTGTTTTTAAAGTTTTATTTTTGCTAATAGAAAAAATTCTATTTTTTAGCAAAATTAGCATTTAAATTTGAGATTGTGAATTTTATTGGAACTTTGGGTTGTGACTGAATAAGAGGAATACCTGAACTATACAGAACCTTTATTGTAACACATTACAACTATCTGGAGATGAAATGGTTTACAAATCAATTAATTATTTTAATTAATGGATGCGATAAATACTAGAAAACAAACTAATATTTCTAGCTATTTTTAATATTAAATATAATTATTTTGAGAATCGGATACAAGGAAGTATAGGCCCATTTATATTTGACATTTTTAGTGTCTTTTGAGTGAACGAGAGCATACAAAAAATGTGACAGTCAGATTCCACATTTCATGTGAAACAATGTTATGAAATTTAAAAAAATTAATTCTTGGTTTCAATTAAAAACTGAAAATTTTAACAATTGGATATATCAAATATCTCAAAAATTATTTCTGGAAAAGTTAAATAAAAATATTATAAGGATATCCTTCTTAAAAATATATAAAATGAGATTTCCCTAATTCAATATTATCTTCAATCATACTTTGAATCCAGGAACAAAAAATATTGGTTTCTTTAAATGTTTCTTCTGTTCGAAGGATCAAACACCAGCGTCGCTATGAATGCTTGGCACCACAAGCCAGTTACCTAAAACCATGCATTGCATGATAAAAGAAGAAAATTTAACTGGAAAGCTGCAAAATGCCAAAGGTATATAATCAATCGGAAATGATCAAAGTAATGAAATGGAAACATCCCGACAAACTCACGGGCCCAGGTAGGAAACTCCTCATGTTAGATATCTGGACTATCTCTAAGTACCAGCAAATGACAATCTATAAAAGGAAGAAACACAAATTGAATCAGAAAGAAATGGAGACTAAAAATTTGAAACGAGAAGTTATAAATTAAAATTAGAGAAAAATCAAATAATAAGAAAGGAAAGGGAGGCTTGTCTACTAAATTTATACGAGTAGTGTGGATCGAATTAATAATAAAAAATGTTGAAGCATCTCAGTTGAAACGCGAAGACGACCAGATCGATTTTTATCTGTTATCAGTTCAGCAATGGTCGTGTATTCGAACTTGATATCAAAAGTGATATTCCTCACGAAGTGTTGCAACAACCACTCGATAACGATTGGTTTTGGTATTGAATAAGTAAAAATTGTGTTAATCAATTTAATTATAAGAACTTTTTTCCATTTTCACCTCTTATTTCTTTTCAATTGACATTATATTTATTAAAAGTTTGTATTGACTGGAATTCGTTGTTACTGTTACCAGATAAAGCACGCTTGGAGCCAGATCAACAATTGTAAATTTTACATTTCACCGACTACACTAGCACAAGAACAAAACTTTTATTAATAATGCATTCTAGTTATTAACTGTTAATTGTGAACATTGAACACAAAATTCGATTTACTTTTAATGAAATAATAAAATTTTGTTTATATTTTAAATAATTTTTCCCAAAATATGACCTTCATAATATGAACAAAAAACGTGACTAATATAAACATGAAAGGATTTTACAGTTGGCCAGAAACAAAACTTGAGGAAAAGATGAAACAAAACCAGAGAAGTAAAATTTTTCACTTGAATTAATTAATAAGGTCTTGAATATGAAATTCGAGAAAGAAGTTCCCTAAAATCTTTTAATTAAAAAACGACAGACACTTCTCTAGGAAGTAAATATAAGAATGAAAAAGAATACTGATATTAATTTTGACAGTGTCTTAAGAAAATAACGATCTTAGACGCGATATTGTGGTTCTGGAAGAGCTTGGTCTGCAGTAACTTCCGAAACTGATAAATTGCATTTGAGAGTATCGAAAATCTCGTCGATAATAATTAATATTAAAGAAGAAAAGTCTTGCATTGATAATGAAGATGAAAATGTGCAATTAAAAGTCGAAGTGAAACACAACTATATTTTTTAGAGGCTCGAAAAGTATTTCTTATAGCATCTACCTGAAGATATTAACCATATATGGAAGGTAAAAGACAAATTGGTAAAATCAAAAACCAATAGGTAGTGCCGGATTTAGATCTGATAATGCCCTAGGCTATTTGAAATATGGGGCCTTTTATAAGACCAGATATCATATCTCAGCGCCAAATATGATTTTCGGATACCTAGAGGGATAAACTGAAATACAATTAAGAAGTATAGATAGTGAAATAATAAATCTTTAATTTAAAATCATTTTTATTCATAACAAACTTAAAAATGCAAACTCTGATAAAAAGAAGCAAAAGATCTTTTAAAAAAACAATTTACAAAGGCTTATTATCTAATCTCTTGAAACATGCTATGAGAATTAAGGAATTATATTAAACTAAAATATTTTCTTTCTTGCCTTTGCCTGAGCAAAGTCACTGAGGACATCATCGAATGATAAACTGCGTAGTTTGTCACTTTCTCTACACATGAGACCGATGGAACATAATTTATCTTGAGTCATTGTTGTTCTAAATTCAGAAGCTGTTGATATTTATCAGTAATCTCGGTTGTCATAATTATGGCTAAAAAAACCCTAGGGTTTTTTATATTGTGATTATTTTGTGATTTTATTAATTAAGAATTTGCAAGGGAAAAAAACACAACACTGTTCACACTAATAACATTCATAAGTTTAATTTTTTTTTATTATTATTAATCAACAATCGAATGAATTTATTTTATTTTTTGTATGATTGTTATTTTTTTTAATGAATACTATAATTTTCTGTAATACTATAGCCAGTGCAAGATTTACATATAGACTACACAAGCTATAGCCTAGGGCCCCAAAAAGTGTCAGAATGAGAAATTGTCATGCCGACTTAAATATACTGCAGCATTATTTTTCCTACTGCCGTATGTCTGAAACGTCCCATACTCTTCATTCAATTCTTTTAGGACGCCAATTCGAAGAACAAAGGCAAAGCGCTATTGTGCCTAGGATTTGTTTAGCCATAATTATGACAACCGAGAATTACTGATAAATTTCGACAGCTTCTGAATTATGTTCCCTCAGTCTCATGTGTATAGAAAGTGACAAACTACGCAGTTTAGCATGAATCAAGAGATTAGATAATAAGCCTTTGTAAATTGTTTTTTTAAAAGATCTTTTGCTTCTTTTTATCAGAGTTTGCATTTTTAAGTTTGTTATGAATAAAAATGATTTTAAATTAAAGATTTATTATTTCACTATCTATACTTCTTAATTGTATTTCAGTTTATCCCTCTAGGTATCCGAAAATCATATTTGGCGTTGAGATATAATATCTGGTCTTATAAAGGGCCCCATATTTCAAATAGCCTTGGCACAATAGCACTTTGGCTTTGTTCTTCGAATTGACGTCCTAAAAGAATTGGATGAAGAGTGTGGGACGTTTCAGTAGGAAAAATAATGATGAAGTATGTTTAAGTCGACATGACAATTTCTCATTCGGACACTTTTTGGGGCTCTAAGAAAGCAGCACAAAATTACTTAAAAAAGGCTGTGCCGAAAATTCGTGAATATCAAAAAACATCCATATCTTTACTGATTCATAATCAATTTTTTATAAATACAATTGCCAATTGAAAAGAAATCAAAGGTGAAAATCAAAAGAAGTCCTTATAATAATAGTGGTAAGCCCCATAGATCAAAACAATATATAAGATACACGATATTATGGCATAGCTATTATCAAGTGTGTGTATTTATTTATTTTTTTGATCTATTCTTACAAAAATTAATATGAAAATTATATTTCATAATTTATTTTAATTCATAGTGAATTTAAATATTCTTTACAAAGTTTTACGTAGATTAATATTCTATTAATGCGATTGAGGATTTTATGCTTTTGTTAATATTGTTTACACATGTTAATGATTTTGGTGGCTTTTCTATTTCTAACACACTTCTAAATTTTTACTTCTGTTATTTAATCACTTATTGATTTTCTGTAAACGCACTTATTTTTGTTAGATCTTGCAAATTTCCACAAAAATCCTGGAAATAGAATTTTATTTTTAAAATAATCAACATCCATTTACAAAAAATGAAACTTAAGTTATTTTCCTGAAACAGTTAAGTACGAAACGATAACATAGAACTGTATGACGCAGTGTTTCCCATGGTGGGGCATCACGCCTCAAAGGTGGGACACATTACCAATTATCAACTATTCCACATATATCTCCTAGAGATACCATTTTCAAATTTAAGTTTTCTACTGTTGTTGGGGTTTCCCTGAAAGAGAAATTTCCTTAGCAATATTCGATTTAATTCTTCAGTCATAGCTTCACAATATTTTCTTACATTAACCGGTTCAGTAGATCTATAATAAGCCTTAATTTCACATATTCCCGTTTCGATTTGTTTATTTTTGAAGAAATGTCTCCATATTCCCTGACACGCTATTAAATTCTACATATTTTGACATCATTTAACCATTATAAAAAATAAAATTAATTAACAAATTGATTTGAAATATCAATTTAAAAATAATAATTAAACAAATTTTAATCACGAATTTATGCGAAGTTTATTCCGGAATTGTAAGCCTTAGGTCCTTTTACGTCTTCTTTTGCTATTTTGATTTTGTTGAATTTTCAATTCGTTTTTATAGCCTCAACTTTTTGTAGGCAATTAGCTCTCAAGGCGCTTAATGAACGTCTTAGCCAAAAAGATAAAACGATGGCATGGCCATCAATGGATGATGATAAGGATATAAAACCAAAACAATCACAAGAGGAATCGAAACCAAAATCCTTAAGCACATTGATCACCGAGAAATATCAGTATCCTCCTAAAAGAAGTGACATTGAAGCGAACCTAGCTGTGCATTCTGCTCTACCAACTGTAACCGAGATTGTCTAATCCATTTGCTCCCCCCCCCCCCCGACAATTAGTTCATACCAATGTTGTACTTAAAGAGTTATACTTGTTATTCAGGCGTTATTTTTTGCAAGTGAATCCTGTGGTGGACATATTATCATTTGTATTGAATAAAGATGCATAATAGATTTGATTTTTTAATTGTCGGTTTGATTAATAAATTTGGGTGTTTTGTATTGATTTATATGCTTATTCGATCTAGACAGGCTGGAAGATTTTGATATGTATTGCATAATCCAAATTTCGATGACGATTGCTCGGCATTTTTAAAGGAGAAAAAAGAAATTAAACTGCATATTTTTAGTTGACATTTGCTACCTGAGGCGATGAAATGTAAAGTTAATGTGTTCAATCTAGCAACATGTAAGGGTGTAAGGGTGTGGATTCGTGTATTTATCAATAATGCCGATATACATCAATGGAGGAATTAACGGTGAACTGGCTTTTGTATAACTTATAGTTGAAGAAAAGTAGATCATAAAAGAGTATAGATGGAAACATTTTAAAGAAGACATCAAGAATTTAAAGGCCGTTCTAAAATTTGGGTGAACTGGATATGCTGCAGATCAATATTTGAATAATTCATAAAGGATTAACACATCTAGTTGTTCGACTACCTTAGTTTAGATTTACGGAGCCACTTAGAGCTGTTGTACAAGTGGTAGTGGATTTTGCTAATCCATTTCAAAGTAAAGAATGGTGGCTCATAAAAAAATATTTGTTTTAATTTGTCTACCTAAAATTGAAGGCAGTGGTAAATGGTAAATAAGTGCAGTGAGATAATATAATACTTAGTTCGAAAGGCCTGAAACTTTTCAATGACTGATCGGGTGCTTAGAATAACGCACTGAGTACGGCAAGAAGCAAAGGAGAAACTCGGTTGGTTGGTTAAAGCATAAAAAACTAACTAAATAAAATCGCAGACACAAACAAAAACGAACCAAAAACTCTCGAAACTAAAAGCAAAAACACTTCAAAACTCACTCAACACTACCCAACTACTACTCAATACAAGAAACAACTATCTAGAGCAGTGTTTCCCGCGGTAAGGCATAGTGCTTCAGAGGTGGGACACGTCAGCAATTATCAACTATTCCACATATATTTTTTATAATATAATATGCTCATTCACAACTAAATATAACAACGTCCATACAGCAATTTCATCGACAGTTATTTTTTGATACTGGCAATACTGATTATCGAAGTTTGACAAGTACTTCAAAGGTGCCGGTGAGGCGTGTAACTTTTGAAAATACTACGATGGGACATGATATAAGAAGGTCAGGAAACACTGATCTAGCGGAATAACAGAATCTGGTGAATTAAGAACTTCGACAAAAGAAGGAACCGAACAAGAATAAAAAAAACAAAGAAAGGAATCCAATTTGAAGAAAAGGACAGAACTATCTTGAATCGACCGAAAACTTTAAGAACGAAACTTAAAACAACCAAAAAACAAATCAGAAATTCCAAAATTTCAGAATACTGAGTAGTAAGATTGTTTTCTATTTGTTTGTTTAAATGATTTAAACCAGGGCTGGGGAACCTTTTCATTTCAAAAGGCCACATTCACTTATCTGATTTAACATAAGGCCGCAGTAAATAAAACGTTAACCCCCCCTATAAACTATTTATTTTAATTCACATTATAAATTAGCCAAAACGCAATTTAAAATAATCTTTTATGAAAAAAATATATATTTACAAATCTAATTTATTATATTGTATATTGTTAAAAAATGTTATACATACATAAAACATAATACATATATACATTGTACATCATTAAAAATATTTGTTAATGTTTCATTTTATCAACTTTTAATGGCTTATTTGCTTCTGTTTTTTGTTAGAAAGCATTTGAATATTCGGTTCAAGCATAGACGTTCGCAGTATCAGTTGGTCTTCTAAATGTTGATCAGTTATTTGAGTTCGTAATTTGGACTTTATTGGCGTTAAATAAGAAAATGATGATTCACAGCAGTAAGTTGTTGAGAAGCAAGAAAGCATTTTTCTCGCATGTTTTCGAAGACGTGGATATTCTAAAGCAGTTTTCCAAATTTCAATTGGGTCTTTTTTAGTATTAAATAATGAGTTTAAAATATCATCAACAGAGAGTTCAATTAATTCCATCTGTAGATCTATAGGTGCCTCGATCGCGTAAAGTGAAACCACGCAAAGAATTACCAAAAAATAAAAAATCGATATTACTCAAAAGGCCGCATGCGGCCTTAAGGCCGCAGGTTCCCCACCTCTGATTTAAACAAATGATAAAATTTTAATATGCATGCCATCAAAGGTTTATCGGTATATCTCCATCCCTGAGTTCTATATATAATTGTTAAATTAATAATAATTTGACATATTTTAGATTTTTAGTATTACAACTTCGTAGAAAATGAAAAATGATACACGGAATGCCGATCAAGGGAAGTCAGTAGCCGCAACCGATCTCCCGAAACAATAAAAGGAAGACGAGTAATAACGAGTAAAACGATTAACCCATACAATAGGAATATATTAGATCGAAGGAGATCATTTAATTGGCTTTAGGGAAATAATCCCTTAAAATTAATAAGCGTATTAAATTTTCTTTATAAGTATCACCAATAAGCAAACTGATTTTTGACTTTCTATCATAAATGACAGTAGTATTCTCATGTATATATCATGTCTAAATTTAATTGAGAAATAATTAGTATGGACACAATGGAAAAATTCCGCCAGGCTGAGAGAGCCGAGTCACTCGTGAGAAGATGCTGAAGGATGGAGGGAACCTTGTTCCAACCGGAATAATTACAGAAGCCCTCCCTGAAGATTGCAGCTATGAAGGAAACTCTAGCTGAGTATCAAGCAACCATCAGAGATTTGAAAATAACAATCCGGGAGTAATCTCAGGAAATTCTGGAGCTGGAGTTGGAAGAGTACCGTCGTACTCCGATATAGAGCTGTTTCCAGTAATAGCAGCTCTGACCTCCAGAATCCCAACAATAACTCCAGCACCAAAGAAGGAAATTTTGGAAATTTTGAAAAGAAGCGCAGTTCTCCAGTTCACCCAGCAAGAATGTTCGGAAAAATAACAATCATGATATAATGAAGTGATTAATAATCTAAATAACTGTAAAAAATAAATTATAAATAAATTATAATAAATAAATTATAATAAAATTTTAATAAGATGCGTAAGTGTTTAGTAGTCTAACTGAAATAATTAATCAAATTGTAAAGAATGTTTCCTTAAGAAACGGTCAAATTAAAGTTAAAATGTAAATAAAAAATATTGAGTAAATTACGATATCATTATCTTCCTGAAGCCAAAGAAAATTATCTCCTTACGAAAATATTTCAATATACTTCGGATTAGTTAAACAATAAATTAAATATAGTTTGTAAAACATCTCGCGACATAAAATGTACAATTACAGTGATTTTGTCAAAATAATTTCAGATTATTCGATTAAAATTCCAATTTTATACTCTTGAAGTTTTTCGACAATTGTTTAAGCGAAGGTTTTTATTATAAAAGTTTGAAGTAGGCGGCGACTAATAATAGATGTAGTACATAGGGAAATGATGAAGAGACATTGGAACGCGAGCACGATACCTTCTATGGTAGTCTATAAACCCAGATACTATCGGATCATTCACATATCTCATTGGAGAGCTTACCTTTTGCCGACAGTTACACACTAATGCACAGTACTAACGTCGCTTGTGACGGGCGTTTAGTGATCAAATAAAATAATTATGCGCGGTTGACAGGGAGACAAGAATAGAGTGAAAACAATGGTTAAATAAGTTTCAAAAAGCAAAAATATTTCCCCACTCGTAACCCATTAGTAGATATGTTGGAGACCTTTGTCATTTGGTTGTAGTTTGTTTAGAGTAGTACACAACGAAATTTAATTGAGTGAAAATCGATAAAAAATGGCAAATTTTATAAAAATTCAAAATTAATTAACAATTTATATATTTCCGTGGAAACAAATATGTGCGGGTGGCAAATAATGAGACAAATACGAATACGATAATATAAAATTAGTGGGAGTCCCCCAGAAAAAAAATATTCAAAAAATTAAAAATTAATTAATAAAAATAAAATAATTTAATTGGTATGTGGAAACCCCGAGCGTTAAATGAGATAAATAATGAAATTAGTAAAATTCAATAATGGAAATAGTTTTTCTTAAAATTAAATTAGCTGAACAAAGTCTTTGGCCATAAAAAAGCGAGAGGTCGCTCGCTTAATTGTTTTTTAATAGAAATACCGCTTAATTATTTGTTTTGACTTAAGAGGTGTGGTTTGTCTAATTTAATTATTTTTTTTTCAAAAATTTGTAGGAAACTTATATAAAACCAAAGTCCCCAGTGGATAGTTGTTAAATTAAAGTTGAATAACCTTTGCTTTTAATTTATATAATATTTTTATTCTTTAATGAAACAAGAAATTTGTTTGAATTATCATAAAATATTGTCAATTTTCTTTTAATACTGAAACTTAAATTCACAATAAAACAGTTTTTAAATTTGAATGAATTATTTAATGCGTGCAACGCACAAGAAAATGGTTTTATGCATTGTATTTATTTTGTATTATTCATTTACAAATAAATTTTCTAACAGCAATTAATTAATTTAATATAATTTTCAGTACTGATTGTTTGCTCTCATTATTATTTCAATAACAATGAGCATTACCAATAAAACATAATTACAGATATAAATATAATAATAATGATAATAATAATAATAATAATAATAATAATAATAATAATAATAATAATAATAATAATAATAATAATAATAATAATAATAATAGTAATAATAATAATAATAATAATACTAATAACAAAAAATTTCGGTGAAAATTATAATCAGTTTATTTTATTTATTTTTTACTTTATTTTAACTTTTTTTTTTATTTTAACTATTTATCTATATTTTATATATTTTTAATTTGAAATCTTTAAACGCCATAGTAAATCCAGCTAGGAGTGTAAGAACTCGCCGTGAGACAGTTTTATTACAGTCTAGGAAAATAATAGTGATTAATTCAATAATTTTCATATTAATATTTGTAAGACTATAGATCAAAACAATATATAAGGTACACGATATTTCGACACAATTTTTATCAAATGTGGATTCCATGTATCCTTCAAGTGACATAAAGAGATTAGCTAGAACATGAGTTAGTAAGACTTATAATTCGTTGGTCCATGTTAAACTAAATATTTCGATGAATACTTCAAAGATTCTTACGTATTGAATGAATTTTCCTCTATCGGATTGTCCTGTAGGTGTCATTAAAGTATTATTATTATTTGAGATCTTAGTTAATAAAATCGAGCTCTAAAAGTTAAAAACAAATTAGGGAGCATCCATTAAGGACGTCCCCCCCAAAATAAGCACTTTTTGACCTCCCCTCCCCTTTGTCCCTTTTATGTCCTTTTTCTGGAGACCCCCGGGGACATCCCTCCGAAAACAGAACTCCCTTATTTTCAGATGAAATTTATAACATAAAATTATAATATTAGGCAGATTATTTTGTTGCTGGTAATACATAATATTGTTTAAGCTTTAGTAAAAATTGTCCAAATTTAAAAAGAGAATCCATTTTTTAAAACAAAATTAATAAAGCTAATATAGGCATCTGTCTTTTAATTAGCAGCCTAAATTATTTCAGTCTATTGTTTACTCGTCCTCCCATGGTGATTGGGTAGGTATTAGGTTTAGTCTGAGGATGTCCTAAGCACTTGGACCCCCCATTGTCCCCATATGTCCACTCTGTAGAGACCCCCTCCCCTCCCTCTTACGGGACGTCCTTAATGGATGCTCCCTTACAAGCTTTTCGTAACTTAATTCAAATAATCTATATTTATGAAATTTTGATATTTTAACTAATATTTATGACACAATTATTTAAAGGCAGACTCAGAACTTACTCTTTAAAAGTTAATATAAGAAAAGTATATGAGACTATAATGTGAAGTTAAAATCAAATCTATAGAAACAATTATCGGAAATTGAAATTCTGACGCTGAAAAGGAAGTGTATTTACTTGTGCTTCAAGAAAGATTACAACAGAGAGCCCTTGTAGTTCAAGATTCAACAAAATTTGGTTGAGGTCTAATTAACGCCAAGAATAATATGTTAAGTTTTGACAGAAAATTTTTATCGCCGAAAATAATGTGACATTTCCATATCAAATGGTTTTGACACAAAAGTATCCAGAAAAAGATGTATTTATTTACAATAACGTTTTTTAAACATATAATATTTATGACAACAATAAAAGTGAGGAAATAATTCCGTTCAACCCATAAAAAATAAAATAAAAAAGCTTTAGAAACCTCAAAAGTATGGAGTAAATATTTTCTCTGTATATGTAGTGGTCTATGGCTCATGTACATCTATTTACAATCGTAGAATTGTTTTGCGTGTTTAATTAATTATTTGTATTCGTTATAAAAAAATGTGACACACTGCTAGATTAACCGAATGAATTGAACTTTATTTTAACTTAGGCGCCAAAAAATGTTTAGAGAATTGAAGAATATTGTCAAATACCTTTAGACAAATAAATTCAAAGCGAAATTAATCAATTTATATTTGTTTTAATACTATTAAAATTCGATAAATACACAGATTATTATTACTATTAATTCAAACAAAACTTTAATTTACATTTAATTATCTTAAGTTATATTGGAATGTATTTAATCAAACATAATAAAAAATTTATTTATAAAAAATAAAATAATGTTTTTTTTATATATTTTTAGATGGGAAATAAGTTTTCCATACAATGTAGAACAACTTATTCATCTCGAATTGAAATGATGTTCCGGGTACATTTGAACAATCAATTGCGTATTCTCCTTCTCCAATGAATACATGCCAATCTCTGCCATATTCTTCATTTAACAAACGCCTTATTTCGTCACAATCACTTTGTAAGTCACCTTTTTTGGTTTTATTGGAAATATCTTGAATAATTCCAAGAAATTTCTTTTGCAAACTGATTTCCATATCCTGATGTAGTTCTTTGATTTCAGGAAGTGTTTTCGCCGGCACAGCTCGAGGTGGATTTTTATTTAATTCTTTTGGAACAAATGACTTAGGCACTAGTCCTAATGTCTCGCAAAAGTTTGCCAATGAAATTCTGTTTTGTTCGTCAGGAATGAAAAGTTTTACCCATTTCTAAAATTTTATTAATATTTTTATTTAGTTTATTATTTACGTCTTACATCTAGAAATTTTTGTTTATAATTTTGTTCTTTCATATACTGTTTTAGCTCATCTTCTGATATGTATCCACTGTGTGTTTTATCAATAGAATAAAATGCTTCTAAGAAGAAGTCCATTAAAATTTAAATTTAATACACAATTTATGTCAGAATGCACATAGCAAAACATATTATTATTGTATATTTTTAATTTTATATTGTTAAAATATGAAATTAATATTAATTATTATAAATATTATTCAATTTTATAATTCAAATTTAAAATTTATTATTTAAATATAATTTGTATATGATTTCATAATGTATTACGGAAAAATATATTTTTAATTACATAACTTTTAATATTTTAGTCGACTTTATTTATTTTTAAAATAAAACTATTAAGTAATTTTGATAGCATTAAAATTTGTTTAAACTAATAATATAATTGTATTTCATAAATATTCAAAAGAAATTGTTTATCATCAAATGTTTAATTCTAACAAAATATCAAAGACCAGAAAGGTAAGCTGACAAAATTCAGTTAAATATTTCAAATATTTTACAGGTCGTTAGAGATGGAGTTTTTAAAGCCGAATTGGATAGGTTTTTTCAGAAAGAATTAGCAGAAGATGGTTATTCTAATGTCGAATTACGAGCTGCTCCAAATAGATATGAAATTATCATTAGTGCCACCAAGACACAGAATGTATTAGGTGAAAAGGGTCGACGAGTAAAAGAACTTACAGCTGTTCTTCAGAAAAGATTTGATTTGAATGAAAAAGAAGTCGATATATTCTGTGAAAAAATGGTAAATCGAGGACTGAGTGCTGTTGCACAAGCAGAGTCTCTAAGATATAAATTACTAGGTGGTGTCGCTGTTCGTAAAGCATGTTATGGAGTTCTTCGGTTTATTCTTGAAAGTGGAGCTAAAGGTGCAGAGGTTGTAGTGTCTGGAAAATTGAGAGGTCAACGAGCAAAATCTATGAAGTTCAGTGATGGGCTTATGATCCATAGTGGTAATCCAGTTGTTGATTATATTGATGTAGCCGTTCGTCATGTAGAACTTCGACAAGGTGTACTTGGTATTAAAGTTAAAATAATGAAATGTCATGATATCACCGGGAAATTAGGACCAAAACGTCCTCTGCCGGATTTTATAAGTATTTTGCAACCAAAGCAAGAAGTTCCGATAGTAACTCCTCGAAGTGAAAATAAGCCTTTAAGTGCTAATTAAAGTTCTAAATAAAAATTTGTGGATTTGAATTTTTTTTTAAATTTCCAGTTAATTTGCAAAGTGATTAGGATAAATATTTGAATTGCAATATGATTTTTTGATTTTCATGAGTTATTGTAAAGCAGACATTGTGTTGTGTAAATCATTATTGAACTATAATGTAACAAGTGTAACATACTTATTTTGCATAAAACGAAATACGTGCTTAGTGTGAATCGGGTTTGATTAAGTTACATTCCCAACAGTATCTATATTTATTTCCTTGACAAAATAAAATGAAAGTCTTTGAATAAGCTCATTGTGCCAATCGATTTTGATTGGCACTAGTTCTTAATAAAAAATTAATAATTTATGCAGTTGTGGAACATCAGAAATAAATATGGGATCGGTATCATCACTGACTATGCCATTTTTATATTCGCTTGCTAAGTTTATCACGATTCGAATCATTTTCTTAAAAGACGACGAAATCTCGGTATTTAAACCCTGAAACAAGCTGTGGTTGTTGACTAACTGGTAATACAATGTTCATTAATCATCTTAATTCTGCTACATAGCCACAATTTTTCGTCATTTTATAAAATATGTTTAGCCGTTTGCGGACGGTAGGTCATTACTACTGGTCACTAATGTTGTTCCTCACATTCAACAATGTATAATGGCCAGCTGTGCTGGCCAAACTTAAAAAAAATCATACCAAGATATCGTGCATTCGTATACTAAAAGATTTCGTATACTACTTATTAAAATTAATTCCGTCCGCAAACGGTTAAAATAATAAACAATAAAATTAATTAGTTTGAATTTCTTATTTTTTTCTGAACTCCGAATTGATTTAATGTAATTGGATTCACCATTAACGTTTCTCTTCGAAAAATAATCCGATATTGTAATGTCCGTTTCCCCAGTGGTTATAGAAGTAACATAACTACGTGCTCATAGACATTACTATTTTATTACCTATACCGCGTTCGAGAGTGTTCAGCCTTAGGGAACGTCCATTAATGACGTCTCCTAAGAAAGGGGGCGAGAGTGTTCACAAAGGGAACAACAGGGAGGTGTTTCAAGTTCTCAGGACATTCCCAACAGCATACTTTATTACAATTTACACTTTCGATTAAAACCACATAAAATTTCAGACTATTATTTAACTTGTTATTTACAAGAAAATCTAATTTACCATAGATTCCTTTTAAATACTTCAGTATAATATTTTTAGCCAGAGATTTATTCAGTTCTCTTATTTAAATACTATTTTCTCAACTCTTTTAATAGAGCAGCCTACAGCCTAGTAGCCCCTGTTATTTAAACAAAAACTGTTTCAATATTACCTAAGGTTAAATTGTTGTAGTAGTAAAGATGGTACATTTAATATACCGAAGTATACTTATACTCTAATAGTATATTTATCCGACAAGATATTTTGTCCCCCTACTGATAATGGTCACAAAGGTACTGATCACATTCAACATGTCGCAAGGGTATATTATTATTATTAATATTATTAAGTGATGATTTCTTGGTAACAGCATTTATTATTTAAAACAATAAAGTGATAATTTAAGCCTCATGTTCAAGATTAAACAATATTTGGTTGAGGCCTAATTAACGTCAAGAATAATATGTTAAGTTTTGACAGAAAATTTTTATCGCCGAAAATAATGTGACATTTCCATATCAAATTGTATTTAGTTACAATAACGTTTTTTAAACGTGTAATATTTATGACAACGATAACAAATGAGGAAATAATTCCGTTCAAACCATAAATATCGATGAGGAAAAATAAACAAACTTAAAAACCTCAAAAGTATGGAGTAAATATTTTTTATGTATATGTAGTGGTCTATGGCTCATGTACATCTATTTACAATCGAAGAATTGTTTTACGTGTTTAAATAATTATTTGTATTCATTATAAACAGACGACCAACAATCAACACTAGAGAAGAAATCAATGAAATCATCAATTTGATCGGTTGTTATTGACCTTGAGAATAACTGATAATATAAAAAAATTAAAAAAAAGTAATAATTTCTTTCAAAAGATAGGATCAAAATCGACACATTTATTAAAATATTTAACTTTAGTAATTCATGAAAAATTGAAATTTTTAAAAAAAATATTACAATTCACTAATAAGAAAAGAATCGATATAAAATAAAATTATAAAATATAGTATATATTATTATTATTATAAAAATTTCTTCAACTTTCACCACTGATTTCTTTTAATATATTTCTTTATATATAATTTTATACTATCATATAATTAATTTCTATTACTTGATCAGTGTGTTGTTATAAAATATTTTATTAATTTTCAAAAATTTAAGTCATTTACAAATGATATTTTACACGAATTCTGAAAATATATTTTGGCTATATGTATTGAATTGACTAATGAGGAGTATAAACCAAGCTAAATATTGGTGGGTTACAGGTGGTCGAAGGTTTAAGTGCTGTTACCAGCGTAACCCAGAATACAACATTACTTTCCTCTTGGTACCCGTTGAGCAGTCAACGTTGGTACTGTACCAAGGGGTTGAGTACTTGCAAAAAGTGAGCGCCTTCAAAGCACTATAATTGTCAAGCACTCAGTGGGTCCACGGACGGCCGATAGAAGGCAAGTGTCCGATTTATTTTGGTCCCTTATCGCGATTGTTTTCCCAAACTCTGGTATGTCTACCGCATTGTTCTAGGCAATCACAAAATTAATTCATACATCCATCAGACATTTATTTAATCGACACAGTATTACAGCGTTGGCTTTAATCCAGGAGGGTCATACTCTCAACTCTTCTTCAGGTCGTGGATTGGCTGCCGGCTCCTTCGATCTTGCTTGCTCGGCCAGCCAGGCCCTCTTCAATCGATCCCGAGCGTTTCGCCCCAGCCGTTTCCGTTTCGGCTTGCTTGCCTGGACTGGGGGGTATATTTTTTCCAGCTCCACCGGGAGTGGGCGAATCTGTTCTCGGAGCGCGTCTTGGATGTAATTTTCATTTAATCTACTCTCGAGTGAGCGTACTTGCAACTTCAGCGCTCGGATCTCCAATTGGTCTTGTTCCGCCTGAGTTTGAAGCTGTACGATGTGGGTCGTCCGTTTCTTCATTTCGGCCGGACTAAACCAAGTGCCTTCGAGCTCTCGGCACTTGATTTTTAGCTTTTCCACTCGACTTCGGAGATGCTCGGACTGCTGTTGTGCCTGTTCTCGATCTTTTCGAAGGTTTTCCAGTAACTGGTACACTGAAAGGAAATGGCGTTAAACTTCGCCTTTCGTCTTTATGCACATAAGAGTAATGAATTTCCCAAAACCCAGTAACGGAAGAGAGAAAAAACAAAAATTAGGTTTGTTATGTCATGGGTAATAAGAGATGACCTCCCAAAAAGAAAAGTAAGTTATTATCCTATGAATAACGAGATTTACGATATGAAAATTTAATAATAAAAATTGTATTAGTTACAGTAGGATGTATAAAAGTTTAATAATAAAATGATTACATGTCGTAAACACGATAAACAAATATATTAAGCACAATATGATGTCACGAGGTCGGTAAAACAAATGTATTCACTACATTGTAAGGTCACAAGGCCCGACCGATCGCATAATTCCTTTCAATCGACGGATCAGATCCGGTTTTTTCGTGGCCTCCCTCGTTTTCGTGGGGGGGTGTCCATCTCCTCCAGTTCCTCCGGGGTTACTCCCATCACTTTGGCCTTGAGCTGGAGTTCCAAGCTCTTCAACCGCCTCTGGGCCTCTTCTACTTCGTAGGCCGCTTGGTCGCGGGCTTCAAACAGGTCATTATTGGTTGCCTCCGTTTTCACCCACACCGGGGCATTGGGTTCTGGGCCACTTCGAATGACCTGGTCGGAACAGTCTAAATCCCGTCCCTGGCTCCACCTGTGGATCTGCTGCCAAATATATCGGATCCTGAGCCGCGTGATCATTTGCTCGTAGGCGTGTTCGCTGTTGGATTCATCTGATTGTGACATTTCTACTTGAAATATAACATTATCTTTAAGGTGAACGAAATATAAAATCGCAGGTTCGGATACATTCGTACATCAAACACATGCTAAACTTTTCTCCCAGGATATGTTGTTACTTGAGGTGAATACATTTGTTCTCTTAATTTCCTTCTCCTGAATATTTCTTTATTTAGGACTGTATCACAAGTGTATAGTCCCTATCCATTGATGACAGGCTACAGATGGAATTCGTGTTTGGTAAAACCTAAACCTACCGAAAATCGGAATACCAATACTAGTTAAGTTGAGGATCTAAAATTTGTGATAAGTATAGAAAACGACTTATTGAATAATAACTGAAGTTCGTATCCTCCGAAAATCATCTAGAAGATTAGAGTTATATACGCTTATACCCAATTTCAATGGTAAAAATTGCACAATTTAACTTAAAATTAACCAATTTTGTCCAATAAAAATTTGGCCAAATAGTGAAAACGATTGTTTGAAGAAGTTATTAGGCAAAATTTTAAACATAAAACCTAAGTAATTTATACATCCCGTTATTAGCGAAATAAACATATTAGTCTTGTCATACAAGGTTTCATCCTAACTTCTAATAATACTTTTTGACAATTCTTACTAAATTAACAACCGGAAAATTAACCATGAAATTGCTTCGAGAGTACTAATAAATAATTAAGAAAAATTAAAATCGATTGAACCTCTGTATTAATTTGCAACTGAATGGCTCTTATTTAATAAAAAATTGTCTTGTCAATTGCACTACTTAAAAATTCTTGGTTATTTTGGATTGAAACGAAAATATTTTAACCCTAACATTAGAAAATTCGGTTATTCTAATTTTGTCCTCTGACTTCATTATTATCTACTAATTTTCGTAACTGGAATCAATTGGTGAGTAACAACTCTTCTTGACCTTAAATGACATATTAAAGTTTTTGCAGCATAATTATTCTCATCCAATCGCGTTGCAGCTTTCCAAAAGTTTATAATTGTTCCTTTATGTAGGAATTTTATTGTTCGTTGTTTGGGGTAATTTAAGTTTTTATTTCAGTTTTCCATTTCAGCTCTCAGTTTCGGCATTCAAACTCAATGTTCGATTTCAGTATTCAATTCTAACCTTCAATTTCTGTATTTAATCCCTGTACTCCATGGATCTAAATTAACAAAATTTATTAGAGAATCATCTAATAATCTATCCTTTTAACGGCGTATTTAGGTATATTGATTACACTCTAACTTTGAGGCAGGAATTCGTAAATCGAGATGGAAATTATATATTTCACGACTCCAAGAAGATGCATTCCCTTACAAGATTTTCCACTAAAAGACCTATGCGCATCTCAAGGATTCTACATTTGATAGATGTCTAATGGTTTGGAATTTATTTTGGCTATCCGAATAAAGTCATGGGAATAATCAAATCTGTATTTTATCATTCACTGTTCTCATTTAATAATACAAATTTCGCATTGTGTTCATTGGAAGTTATTATTTTGCTTACATAGGGTAAGTGGAAAAATATTTGATTATAGTAATTTAAGTTTTTAATTCGGTTTTCCATTTGACTCTCATTTAATGAATTTTATGCAATTAATAACCAATTTATCGATGTCACCGAAAGTTAGATTACTCATGAAGCGAGGTAGAGATAATATTCGCTCCCTTCATTCTTATGTTCGGATTAATATTACTAACTATCCGTATGTTTGAAATATAATCATTTTTGCATTTGATGGGTTCAGTACATGTATTCCTGACATTTCCAGGGTTTATATGAGATTATTCGTTATACATTCTGAGTATCACCCACTCTTGCATTATAACCTTCGGATGATATAAAATTATTCTTACGATTCAGAAGTTTAGTACTGTTAAAATTTGATATTTACAAATTAAAATCGTCATTCCAAATTTTTGGGAGCATTTCGCTAATCAACATTGAATTATAAGTTTTAGTGTTAAGTTCATAATTGCTCTTGTGCCTCATGTTTGCCGAACTTCTTTACGAAAAATTATGAAATTACTCTTAAGAAAAGTTATACTACTATTAAGAATTGTATTTACATATATATCAATGAGGTTCGACAAACATATAAGCATAACGCAGTTTTAATGATGTTCAACCGACTACAAGTGTTTAATTTAGGTCTGAGCTCTACTCAATTATGATCCTAAGGTAAAACGATGTGTGAGATTTTTAGTGTGGATTTTAATTATGTAGTGCATTTGAACTCGGGAAGAATGCTTGCTTACACGGCCTCACTGTGACCGCTACGACAAGCCCTACTGTTTTGTTAAGCCGAAACATTTCTGTCGACCAATAAATAAATATATGAGCCATAGCGGAGGGGTTTTATCGACACAACTCCCTGGTAGAACCATGAAGTGGCCGACCTCCGATGACCGAACACAAAAAAAAACTATATAGGATATATTGCATGTTTTCATGTGAGCTGATTGCAGTAGATTTTATGTTCTCCCGAATGTAGGGCTGATCGGAGACGTAAACGTATTAATACGCCGCTGATCCTTCTTACATTCGCGGATAAATGAGCATGATAAAATAAAAAGAAAAAAAAATTTAAAACAATTAAGATCGAAAATTGTCAATAATGATCAATTACTCTAACATCAAATATCAATCAAAGACACTTACTAAGATTTTCCGATTTCAATGACAAAAATTTTGGCATAAACAAAATGATTATTGTGACTAAAATGCGTCGGTATATATACCTATTTTGTACACGTGTATGTATTGATGCATTAAAACAAACTCGAATTCTTTTTATTCCAGAAGTTTCTATTTTGTAATTTTGATATTTTTAATGGAAATTTTAGTGCTATAATTTTTGTTTTTATTTTTAAATTTTTATTTTCTAATTATTTTTCATTAATTTTACGTCCATGATGGATTTGGAACGGTTCCAGAACATTCTATTTTACTTTTAATTTAATTTTTATTTTTACCTGATATTTTACGAATTTCTTTTTAAGAAATTTTATTTTTAATAATAATTTATTTATTTTTCTAAATTTTATTGTTTAAGATAGTTTTTATGATGGTCATCGCCATTTTTATAGAATGTTCTGGGTTTTTCTGGAATTTTTTGCTATTTTTACCATCTTTTAAGTTACTCGAGTTTGCTTTTTGTAATTCTATGTTTATTTGGCTATTTTTGGGTTAAATTTTATATAACTTCTTGCTTCTGTATGAATTTTATTTAATTTCTGTGTTTAGGTTTTTGTTGTTTTTCCTTTAATTACTATTGTTTATTTGGTGTGGTTTTTAATATTTAACTATACTTTGTGCTTTTTGTACTTGCTGTGTACCTACACATTTCAGTCACAATCAGTATTTTGGGTCTAGAATCAGTTCTAGCCCAACATAAAACACTCGGGGGCCCATAAAATTGCGACCCGCAATTTAAATCAAAAGATGAATAAGATTAATTTTCAGAATACTTGCACTATATTACAAGTGCCTACATGCAAATTGGGTCCACGAGCTACAGGGTCGTGACCTCAATACCCACATACATAAAAATGCTACTATTACACTACACTTTACAGATGGGTTGAAAGATGAAGAAAAAGAACGACCGAGGTCGGTCCACATAAAAATAAAATTATCATGCTCAGGAATCAATGTCATTAATCGTAGTCTCAGTCTTTGAAATCAATTGTTCGATCAGGATGATTTATCGTTTATAATGTCGTGAAATGTTTTTACTGTCATGATGTCACACTAATAGAATTCTGTTGTTCGGGATCTCGTCTCGATGACGGCTCTGGTTTCGATGTTTGGGGAAGATTTGAAGTATCTTGGTTGGTTCGTTGTTTGGACCAGCTGTTCTTCCATTGGGATACGAATACTTCTTGATTGTTCTTTTAGTTTGAGGGTTTTGTTTCTTTCTTTGCTGGAATTGGGTTTGAGTGCAATCAGGCTCAGTACGGTGATGTTTATCATTAGGCTCGCCGCTAATAGGATCAATATAGTGAGAGATTCAGACTCTCTCGGTTCTATTACTCTGGGTTTGTTTATCATTTCTCTCAATTGGGTCGTATCTGTAATTTCTGATTTTTCGGGTTTGTTGACTTTGTTTTCTTCCGAGGTGACAGCTTTCTTTATTTCCTCCAGGGTTTTAATCATCTTCTCGGAGTTCATTGGGTTTTTGTTTATGGTGGTTAGGACTTCTTTGTCATTTCTTTCAGGGTTTTTGTTACCTCATTTTTAATCCTGGGTTCCTCTTTGATGATGGAAGTTATTTTTCCTTTCATTTCCTCTAAAGATTTTACTACTATTTCGCAATTGCTTGAACGTCCATTGGCGGTCGCTCTTACTTGTTGTTTTATTTCCTCTAATATTATTACCATCATTCTCATTGCGGCTGGATCTGTTTGGGATTCTTTCTTTGATTTCTGACTTTGAAATTGTTTGGCTAATGTTGCTATCTGGGTTCTGATAACTTTCATTTCTTGTTCTAAGATTGTTTTTATTGTCTGAGCCATTTGTACTTCCGTCGGTACTTTCAGTTGTTGGCGGACATTGCGAACATTGCAACTTGATTTGTTCGCATTCCTCATTGGGTTTTTCGCAGATTGATTTAAAGCTACTACATGTGCTATCTTCTCTGCGATATGGGTATTCTTTCTGACATCTAATCATTGATTCTTCAGCTTGCAGGATTCTTGGCATTGTCAGTTATAATTATCACCACGATTAGGCTTCTCATCTTTACATATACATATACGTTAATAATAATTACTTGGCTTTATTTACAATTTATTTACACAGGTTATTTTATCTCATTTATTGGGAGCCACCGACCTCATCCCTTAATTTTACGGGAGGTTCAGGTGCTCGTCTTTTACTCAACTCGTTCATCCTTATTACTTCGAGTTGCGTTGCTATCAACTGTCTCTTTAATTCTGGTATTTCTTGCAATTGCTTCTCTTTACTTTTCCATTTTCTCTGCTTGATGGTTATTGCCGTCTGCAATGCTTGCATGCTTCGTCGTTTTTGATTTAAGATTCTCCGGTAATTTTCTTTCAACTTCCATTGCTTTTCTGTTTCCTCTCTTTGTTCCTTGATCTCCTCCTTGAGTCTTGCGTTTCTCTTGTCGACCTTTTTACTTTCTCGCATTCTCGTTTTTGCATAAGCGTATTGTGCTTCCAATTGTTCGATATAAACTTGGTCGATATTCACAATCTTTTTCAACTTCCTTGTTTCTGATTTCCAATAGTCTTCGATTACTGCCTGAGCTCTCAACTCTACTATCTCTTGTCTCAGGTTTTTATTTTCCGTCTCTTTTAGTTTCGATTCATTTATTTCCCTCAAAATTTCTGCTTGACAGTGTTTATTAATCGTCTTGATTGAACAATATGCTGTCTCAATCTCGTAATCTCTACATTTTGATTTGCAATTTTTGTTTTGAACAACTTCTTGCTGACTCTCCATTTATTACTATAATATTTCATCGGTTCTTGTTTGATTGGTATCGTATTCTGGCTTTGTTCAGGTTGGTCATCTGACCTTCTCTCGTTACTCGTTGATTCTCTTTCTTTTAAATAATTCATATCTACAAAAATATACATGTCATATTTCCTTTCGTCTTCTTTTTATTCTGAATTTTTGGTTTTGTAATTTTTATTTGGTTTTGGTTTTATGATTTTTTTTTTTTTTTTTTTTTTTTTTTTTTTTTTTTTGAAATCATTCTTATTTACAGGCAACCTCTCTCTTCGACTAAATCCATGATACGTTATTTTGTTCGTTATGTTCTTCGAAGCCTTCATCTGTTGTGACTTCGGCAGGCTGTGGCACTTGCAACGGGAACGGGTAGAGTGGCATTAATAATATTGGTGGTTGTCTCCTTAACCGATCTACTTCTTCCCGCAATTCCGTTGAGATATTTATTTCTTCATCCAACAGAAACGTTAATCTACTTTCGTTTTCTATCATCTCATCCAATTCCTCTTCCAATCGTTGGGTTTTTTCAAGCATTTTCAACTTCTCGATTTCTGCTCTCAGATTTGCTTCATTTTCTTCGAAGCAT
>CAUHTR010005334.1:0-24012 GCA_959609185.1 Schmidtea polychroa | reverse complement strand
TGAATTTATTAAAAAGAGAGTTTGAAGAATATAAATCAGTAATATATCGATGTTTGTTGATACTCACGAATTTTCGGCACTGTCTTTTTCAAGAGAATTTTTTCACAAGTGAAAATTCACTTGAAAAAAAATTGAATCGAAAAAAACGGGACAGGTATAGATTAGATAACGGTCAACAAGAAGGCGATTAGCAATTTATCAGAAAATAGTTAGAAAGGGTCAAAAAGCATTCGAATGTGTTAAAAAACAGAAAATCATTAATTAATTAATTAATTGGCTAATAGAAAACCCGAGCAAATAGAAAACACTGGCCAATGGAGAACCCGAGAGATGAAGAGAACCCGAGCTCGATTAACATGGAAAGTAAACAAAATAAGAAAGGCCATTATCATGACAGCATGCTTAAGGGAGACAAACTAAGTTTAGGACTACTATGAAGGATTACCAAGGGAAGGCAATTAATAACGATATAGTTCAAACAAAGTTCGAGGAACCGTTGTCAGATAGAAGTAATCCGGTTAAAAACCAATTAATCAAAGTGATTATTTTAGTTTAAAAGAAAAATCGAAATTCAAAATAATCGGCATTTAGCCTCAGCTAAAAATTAGAAAGAAACAAGCGTAGGAAATGTAAAAGACGAATTAGGAAGTTAAGGAAAAAGAAAATATAGAACCAGGAGATGCGTAAAAAGTGGAAAGGAATTAAATAGAAATATAAAAGGAAAAGGTTGGTCAAAAGAAGCTAGGTCAAAAGAAGCTAGCTAATAAAAAGGTGAATATCATCAACACCGAGCTGAGAATCGGTCCAACTCGTAAAACTTTGGTTATTGATTATTGTGTGTCGAGAGAAATATATTTTGTGATTCAAATATACGTTAGGTGGTTTGTTAGTGGTGATTTTCAACTAAAGGGACACGTGGAGTCAGAGGTTAGCGACTTGAATTAATAAAACCCAACATTATTAATATTAATATTATTATAAATATTATTATTATTATTATTATTATTATTATTATTATTATTATTATTATTATTATTATTATTATTATTATTATTATTATTATTATTATTATTATTATTATTATTATTATTATTATTATTATTATTATTATTATTGCTATTATTATTATTATTATTATTATTATTATTATTATTATTATTATTATTATTATTATTATTATTATTATTATTATTTCTGGGGATATTGCCCGGTTGATTCCAACTATTTCGCTTTAGTCTAGGGGATGGGTGTCCATTCAGTTACGATAGATATGACCGTGTCAACCCAGAGCAAAATCCCGCACAACCTACACTCCAACATAGCACCCGTGAATCACTTCACGTTGGAAATGTGCTATGCCGGCGAGACGCCAGTAAGCAGGTGAGCCCCTGCCTTAGGACTACTCCTTACTGAGGCCTCGACTTCCTTTCCCTGACTGCCGATGGAAGGACTTACGTCTGACCACATCATCAAACCTCGGATTTCCTTGAATTGGATACAAATCGATCATTGCTTGTTGGACTTCGAAAAACTTAACCCTATTCATAAAATCTACACCGAGCTACTTGTCAGAATTATAATTAATAAAAGAAACAAAATTTTTAGTCAGAATGGATTTATTTTCTCATCAATACAATATACAGATAACTATATGCAGTATATACAATTTGATAGAAAACGGAGCACGAGATAGGTGGAGATGTTCAGTTCGATAATTTCTATACAACAAGATTTTCCTACGGTGGGACTTTCATTTCTCCCATTCCGTGTCAGCTAGAAGTTCATCTAAATCGAAGAACTCGGAGGCGTTTTCCTCCCACGTTACACCAGCGGCAGAGATAATTCGCCCTGGGATCCCTACTGTTAGATCGACCACGGTGGGATTACAGTTACTGTTGACTGGGGTGACGGTTGAGGGTGTGCTTTGTTTGACGGATGCCCGCTCTCGTTGTTTCCGTTTGCGTTCGGCACGCGACAACTGTCGACGTTTAGGTTTAGAAACTGCTGAAGTAATTCGTGATACGGCAGATGAAGACGCGATGTTTGGAGAAATGACAACTTGAGTGTAGTAGCCTCAGGTCAGCTGCTATTCTAACACATTTATCCGGTATTGTCTCACAGAGATGAAAATCTCCATCGGCATAGCATATGGTAAAGTTCACTACTATGGATGTTTACGTGAGAATTATCTTATCTCTCTCATATGAATGTTACCGATCGCAGCTACAATGCATGCATATCCGTGTGCTGTGTGTATTTGTTATGCGAACTCTCGTGTGTTTGCTCTACTCTCAGACTTGAATGTCGCTACATTATCTAATGAGTTTGGTATATGCCAGTTTCACAAACATTCCACATGTCGCAAGATTCTCACTGAATGCCTATTTACGGAAACTACAATCTCGGCTGATGTAAGCTCTCATCGTGGATTTGTATCATCGTCAATATGCGCAAACCATCAACATCGATTTAAAAATTTATTAAATAATTCGACTATCGCTGGAAGACAACTCGACAAAATGCGGATATTCTACCACTCTCTATGCCACACTCAAGATTTGGATTTTTCTCCTTTGGATGGTCTATCGTATTAGCTACGTCTCATCTTTCACCATTTACTGCAGGCATTTTGTATTCGATGTACTAAATGAATATCATGCTGGATTGTTTTGAAAATAAATTTTTCTAGATTAGACTCAATAGTATTTCATGTTTTTATTTTTAAAACTATTTATTTTTCGTAATTCACTACCAGCACGTCTTTAGGAAAACGTATCAAAGTTGAGTGTACGCGAGGGATATAGACAATGGAAATAGCAGCTACGAAGGTCTGGAGACTGAAAATTTCAGGAACAATTTTGAGTGTAATTATGAACACAGATAATACGCCCCGTATGACGATAATAATGTTCAGACGAATTTAAGAAACTCATGCATAAATCTTTCAGATGATGGAGACAATCTAAGTTTGGTAAAGATGATCCTATGATTCGGTAGCGTGACACCCTCAATCACTGTGCGAACTCTCAAACAAAACTTTCTTCATTTCACTGTGTTGGGCTGAAGCCGAGAATTGAGAGTTTGTTTTAATCGATCGAAAATACCGAACACAAAAACCGCAAAATTGAAATATTTATGACCAAGGTTTAATTTAAAATAAATGAAATAAATTACATCACACATTAAGAACCAATAAACCCCGCATAATAGAATAAGAGATAAATAAATTTAACAAAAAATTCAACACTTAAAAATTTAAATAGAAAAAATAATAAAATATAAAATGGAATTAGTTGAAAATTATTTAAACAATAAAAAATTAAATCGTCGAAAATAATAAAATTAGTTAGCATTATATAAATTGTAAAGTTTATAGAATTAAATGGTTATTTAACTTATTAAATTTAAAGAATAAAAATGTTTAAATTAATAAAAATTAATATAACTCAAATTATTTAAATTATAAAATTTATAAAATTAAAATTAATAAAAATTGAATAAGAAATTAATTAAATGTATTGAATTAAAACAAATAAACAATTGCACACACTCATGCATGTGTACAAGACTAATTAAAAATTTCTCGCACTCTGATTGGATAGAGTGGCAGCAAATGCATGAAAAATCAGTATAAATACTGATCACAAATTCATTTAAACTAACTAACTAAAACTAGACTACTACTTTTTCGCTAACATCAAAATTTAGTGGTAAACAGTGAAGCTCTCAGTTTTCGATTTTATGCCCACGTGGAGTTGGTAATTTATTTTTTTTTATTGTTGTAGTAATTTTACGAGATGATTTAATTTAATATGCAATAAAATTTCTAGTTAAATTTTCTTTGGTTATTTTCTTTTAATTGTTTAATTTCATTTAGTTGTAGGTATTAAATAATAATTTTTATTGTGTTCAATTTTTATACTAACTGATTACGAACGTTAGTACCGCTGAATTGAGATTCAGCATATCATGGTTTGAGGTACCTTCGGGATGCTCAGACTGGTGGGTATGCTGGTTTTTTCAATCGCGCAGCTGGATTGGGCCGGCATGTGGGGGCTTCCTCACGGGTCCTATCGCTGGAAGTACCGTGGTCAAATGTAGGTTAGGATTGAGAATACAGGCAGATCCCTGCTCAAAATTTTTGAAGAATAATTTAAATATTAGGGCAAGTGTGGATTAACTTGGAAATAAGGGCCGATCCCTGCTCAAATTTTTTGCGAGATAGGTTAAATATTCATAAATATCAAGGAAAATGCCTAGCAACATTTATTAATAGAAAAATAAGGGCGCATCCCTGCACAAAATTTTGAAAAGAAACAATAGAAAACATCTAGAAATGAGGACCATAACCGAATGAGATAGAAAAGTAGAAATAGCAAATGATCAATGACGTAAGACCTTCTATCGGCCGTCTAGAACCCGAAGAGAAAATACAATGGGGAGTAGTTTTAGCAATAGAGCTCACCTGCTCATTGTTTTTTCGCCTTTGTGTACAGTACCAACATGGTCGTCGCCATGGGTACACAAATGGTTAAAGTACAATAGTCATAGAGGTGCTTAGGAAAGAGTCGAGTGAATATATATGATTACCCCTAGTGCATTTAAAAATTTAAATTGACACACCACTAAGTAACCAACATGATTTTTGGGGGCTCAGCCGGGATTTATTGATAAAAATTTCTGTTGACTAATGTGAAATTCTCCAGGATTTATATATATCAAATTGTGTTTGTCGGAAAACCACGAACAAATAATAATCGCTCTTAATCGGAAATTTTTTTTTGAAGTCTAAAATAAAATACTAAAAACTACGGAAAAAGGAATAATAGCAAATTTAAAAAAATTAAAAGGAATTAAAAATTATATTAGAAATAAAATTAATTATTAAAAACATAAAATCGGAAATTTAAAATAAAAATATATGTGGAATTAAAATTAATTATATTAAAATAGAAATAAAGTAGAAACACTAAAAATAGAAATGTAAAATGGAAATTAAGTTGGTAATAAAATTAATTAGGTTAAAGTGAACAATTAAGGAGAATCACAAAAAGCAATATACCTGAATATCAAAAACAAAATCAAAAACCAAAACCAGCTTCCAAAATAGCTATTAAGTCACAAATAGGAAGGATAAGTAGTACTTATAAAACTCATGGCTAAGTAATAACAGCTCATAATCGAAGGCCGTTCAATAAAAGGTAAATAACAAAAATTACGAAAAATAACATAACCAATGATGAAATAATATAAAAGAAACTCAAAAATGTCAGAAGTACCAACCACCCGAAACAAGGACAATTATGAGACAATGCATGAAGAAACGAAATCTTAAATCAAACTTCATTGTTACAAGGCAGGCTAGGTAAGAAACAACAGAGTGAATAATAAATAATAGAACATAATAAATATATAATTTAAATTAAAAGGTAAACAACAGAATATTAAATACATAACAAAAGTACCAACAATTAAAAAGACCAATAAATTTAAAATATATGTGAAAACTAAATTCGAACACGATAAGAAATCAACAAACCAAATTCGATCATCTGGTAACCTGAGACTCCCCAAATTTGGCAAATAGAAAAATGTTTTAGGACCAATAGGTCTGAGATAAATTCCATCGAAGTGATTTACAAAATCTGGTTCACTTTGAGGCATATGGGGACAATACTGCGAAGCCGCAGAGTGAATAAGAAGGCTTTTCGACTCCTGCCCACGAATCATTAAGTTTATGGAAGATTTGGAACTTGGAGAGTTTCTGGAAGTGACGGGGACAGCATAATCCAATTAGCAATATCTTCATATCTGGTTGACAGCTCAATCTTCTGATGTTCGATACAAGAAGTAGGAGGAGGGTACTTATTGGATTTGATTGACTTGCGGAGTTGAACTGCGATCCAGATATGGACAACTTCCACTCGAAGCATTGGAAAATAAATATTTCATTCAGTGAGAAATTCAGTGAAGCATTGTGAAATTCATATTTGATTGGTCGATCCACAGTTTTACACACATTCACCCATTGACATTCTTCTTCTTGGGGTTTACAGAGGAATGACCAAAATCCAGAAAAGTTTCTACATAAATTTTTTCAATTTCAATGATAACATTGGAAAAAAAAAATACATTAAGTTTTTCAGTCTATTTTCCATTTGTTTTCAAATAATTTTTAAAAAATTCGATTTATTTTTATTATAAACAGAACTTTGTTTTTCAAAAATAAAATATTTAATTTCAGTCGCTTTAAAAATAAATATATTCAATTTAAAAATTGTTAAATGTAAATACGAATGAATTTTTTCAATTTTAGCCTGAAATAATTATTATAGATAGAAATTTAATAATTTAGCTCGAAACTATAATTATTTTTCTTCTAGCCGTTTTGTGTGGATTTAATTAAAAATATGAAATAAAATTTTTCCAAAAAATAAATTTATAACATAATAACAAATGAAACTAACCTCGTCAAATTATCTAATCTTGACTTCATAAAAATGTCAATTTTAAGTGTATAAAATAATATTTTATTTATACATAAGTCTACATAATCCAAAAAATTAATCGATAAAAAAAATAGCAACGCACAAACTTACCGGTGTGCATAAATTTAATGTTCCGAGTGTTGAGATTGGCAAAAAATTTTGGATGGATTGGTTACGATCGCCGGTTACGTGGTTATTGTGTGTGTGAGTACCGGCAACTCCGGTGTGCGAATTTGTGTGACATGGCATGTCACAACTTGTCACGGCAGGTCTAGTTTGTGAATTGACTGCGATGTGTGCCGGTCTGGGTTTTCTCGTGGGGTCGGTGAGCGGGTTGTCATTTTGATTGAGAGACCACTCGAGAACGGCGCTGGTGGATTAGGCCACAATTTATCTGTCAATCAAGTAGGCGGTCCATTTGATGTGTCGATAGGAGACGCAGTGATGCGCAACGCGCGATTTAACTCAAGGGCGTGTTCAGACGCGCATTTGAACACTACCGCAGTGTATCAATGATGATGGCAGAGTGAACGGAATGTTGATGGCTTTACATTGCGGTGTCGGTTGGTGTGTGTGTCGGTGGTTCTACATGTACGTTCATGAAAATCAGACAATCGGAAACGAGATGTGTTACAATTATTTATTTTTCGATTTCATTTCTTGTAGATTTGGATTGTTGCTGTAATGTTCAGATGAAATTGAAATTACATGAGATTAACAAAACGAAAATGGAATTTGTTTTATTGATTTTAACATGTCTATCAATTGGAATAATAATTCGAACATTTACTTTTGAAAATGATACTGGAAATTTGATTAGTTCTTCGATTCATTGTAATTTCTCTCGGTTCGTTTCGTTGCTTTTGTCGATGTCAAATAAAACTTTGAGCGACTATCAAATCTTACATGAACAACCATCAATGAATATCCATTTGAACTTTTCCCACATCAAATCCATCAATGCGTTGATAGTCAGTTTATTTTTCTGATATTCTGGATTTAGGTGTAGTTAGTGAAGGTATGTAATCTGGGTAATGTACTCATTACCCCAAAGCGCGTTTAATTATCCTAAATGAGACATTCATTTAGCTTTGCCAAATAGACTTTGTTTTGGATTTAATAAATTTTAAGATTTTTTGTAAAAATGATGAATGAGGAAGTGAGATGTTTATTTATTTATTCTAATATACATTAAATTTTTCATAGTTTATCGAAAATATCAAGAATTTAGGGAAGAATCGTTAATATGATTATTTATATGATCAAATGTTAATCAAATGCCGGTTGGTGTATCGGTTTCTGTTACACCATAAATTTATTCCAGTAGATTGTTTCTTTATTTTCAAGAGAGCGACTTTTCAGTACAGTATAGTTGGAATGGTTATAGATATATATTTGTTATTGATTTTATGGACTTTACTAATTAAATCAAGTATGTTTTTTTAAGTATTTTACAATTCAATTTTTAATAAAATTATGTATGGCTTTCTAGTTTTGATTAATTAGTTAGAATAAAACAGAAAGTTGTCAATTTGCATGCATGAAAATGATTATTAATTATGTTACTATGGCATTTTGTACTGGTATATAAATTTATATGCACTTAAATAATTATTGTTAGTCAGTAATGGGATAATCAATGTATTGTTTTTGTGGGTACAAATAGAGATATTCTTCGTTGATTAAATTGCATTGGAATGATGAATTAGTAGTCTGTCTTGAGTTTTGTTGTGGAATGATTGTTCTGACCGGTGATAATATTTATATCCTAAAATTATGAAATGTGAATTTTTGAACAAATACTGCCAAATTGGTGAATGACTGTAGTGACGGTCTTCGTAGTATGGAAACTTCTTGGAAGATACACTGATAGATGAAGAATTAATAGTATGAATGATTATATGCATATGAGATATAAGAATGTATGGATTAAGGGTTTATGAAAAAGTAAGCTACATATGATTCTGGTATTGAGTTGTCGATACATACAGTGTATGATAAGGAAGGTTTACACCAATTATGCTCTACATGTAATACTTTCTACACATACCAAACCAAGGATAGAGTACCCAAGGATGGTAAAAGGCGTCGGTAAAAGGAAAAGATTAAACCCTAAAAACGATTGAATAAACATTCAAATGTAAAATACGATAAAACTCGACAATAACAAAGCACCAAACGATAAATAAAGCAAATGATAACCATGCCTTAGCTTCTGCAAATGCGAATCTGAGACGAACGACATTAAAGATAAAGGAGATGAGTTTACCAGACGAAACAGAGCGAATCAACAGATTTTATTGAAAGTAAAAGAAAGTGAAGACATGGAAATGACATCGAAAAATCACGAGTGGAAATAATAACTATATATCATCAACACCTAGAATGAACAAAAGCGTTAAGTAAAAGAACAAAAACAGGAACTAAACTTGTCTGTAGGATAGATGAAGGGATAAAACTTGCTGGTAACTCGAAAAATAAATCTGAACCAAAGACAATCGAGAATAACTGTTAAAAAATAAAATCACAGTATAAAAATGGAGCAAAAATAAATCGAAATAAAATCTCCGTGACAACGGCACGGGAGCTAAGTTAAAAGGCAGTGAAAAACTTTGCAAAATAGGCAAACATCACAGACACGAGGAGTACGTAGAAAATGAATTCTAAAACTTATGTAAACGACTCGGGAGAATAACAAAGTATATAGAGAAATCAATGAAAGTAAATATACAAGATACGAGAATAGCATAATGGATATCAACGAAAATGATCCAGCGAAAGAAACCAGGAAGCTCAAGGTTAGCCAAAGTAATATGAATATAAGAGACGGTTATACGCACGATGCTCATATTAATGACCGGAACGAACTATGAAAAATTATCCAACGTCAACAATAGAGAATGGGACACAATTAGAACCAGACGGGTGAAATATACAGTAAATAAAAGAGTACAGAACACTAAACTAAGAACCGTGAAAAGAGATCTAGAAAGTATCACGAATTACGAACCCACATACATAGAAAGGGTTATGACTATATATAGTGTGAACAATGAATATATAAAGATATATGATTAAATAAAAATATATGTATATATATCAGCGCGGTATAATTAGTATATAACTTCGGGAAGTAAAATGAAATAAAATTCAGATAAAAGATTATGAATCAATATAGGTGAATTAATAGAATGAAACGGATCACAATGGAAATCAATCCCAATACCCCCACAGGAGAAATATGGAAGCAGAAAAGCGTCATATTATTGCAAATAACATTAGCTATACAGAAGCAAGGAATCTCATGGAGGAACAATCTAATCGAAAATTTGAACAATGAATTTGTTCGTGAGAGAATAATCAAGGACCAGAGAGGAAAATTGAACTAAAGTGAAAAGAAATAGAACAACTCTAATGATAAAGTTAAATGCAAGAAATGAACTACTAAGAATAGTTGAGGAAAGCAAAGAGAGAAAGATATGGTCAGAATGCAACGGAGAATATCAGACGTAAAAAGGGAACGGGAAAAGGAAAATGCATTAAGATGAAGATGAAGTACAAATAGTTAAATAAATCCAGCATAGTATTCATAGAAAATTGTTATAAGAAGAAGAGTAAAATATTCCGAGAGGGAGGTGGAATGAGCAGAAGAACACCGTATCTGTATTTTGCGTAAAGGAGAAAAACAACGAACTATTAGCATGGTCATAACATTGAAAAGAGACGGTAATGGCAGAACTGAGTGCCAAAAAGAGGACTAATTGTATATAAATAATTGCATATATCGGTATATACACCCCAACCAAAATGATATATAATAAAAGTAGAGGACCGATCACCATAAACAAAGATAAAATAATGCGAAAAATCAAAACATTAAAATCTACGCTTATTTAAGAGTAAGGAAAATTAATCAGAGAAAATGGGCGTTTGGCAAATATGGTAGGGAGGACACGAGAACAAAATACTGAGAACCGAGAGAACACAAGATAATAGATAAATCAAATAATGAATGTCGAGGACGACATTTTGCGAAGACGCGGAGGAAAAATGAGATCAAACTAGGACAACAACAAACGGCAGATCAAGATGAAAGTCAAAATGGACATGAGCAGTAATAGGAACAATCGGGAAAAATTATACAAAAACATGATTGACAGAAAATGAAGAGCGCACATATAACAAAATAGATTGTGAACAAATAAACACAATAAAAATGACAAGGAAAACACAAAACGAAATGAAAAAACATGAAACGACAAATAACAAATCCACAGAAGGATAGCAAGGGCAAAGACATTTGAAGGAAAATTCAAAACGGCAAGAAACGACAAAGATAAAATGAAACATGATACAGTGAAACAGAACAAAAAATTGAAAGCTTAACATCACGACACGGCCAATTAAAATAACAATAGACACTAACAAAAATGAGATCAATTAGAAACATTGAACAAAAGTTTTAATTATGGAAAACGAACATACTGTCTACTTTTATTATGAAACAAAAAATTACAATTGTGGATATTCGAAAAATAAATTTGAATATTTTGAATAAATTCAAAAATGATAAAAGTAATAATATCAACCACTTCAGGAACAGCTAGGGAGAAATGCGTATAGATGTAGATATCCGGATATAGGGGGATATGTGTATATGAATATATGTGCATGAATAAGGGTATATGTATGAGTAGATGCGAATAATAATGTATAAGTATGTATAGATGAACAATAAAATGACGTAATGAACAAATAAACAAATAAGCAAGGTTAAGAGCCAAAGTTTAGTAGTGTACAGATACGGGAATAAGTTAAAAATGTAGATATATATATACATATGTGTATATGTGTGTATGTGTGTTTAAAAAAAAAAAAAAAAAAAAAAAATTTAAGGGGAAAATAAAGAATCAAAGTGCGGGAAAACATACAATTACGGAAGCGGGATAAATTTCAAAATTGAGCAGGGATGTTTAGTAAATAAACCATTAACGAATAGAAGGGTAACGAATAAAATGGATAAACAAATATTAACGAGGGATGCGAGAGGGATCTGCCTGAGGAAATAGTGAGCATATTAACGAGAAACAAGTCAACCGAAGCGGTGAGAGTAAAAGCGATAGCAATAAAAAACGTTAACCAGACAAGAGACGTGGATATATTTAGAATAATGAAGAAAGACCAAGAGTAATCGAGATAAGTAGATTAAGAGCACGACATAAAAATAAGAATAAAGTATTACGAAAATTGAGAGCAAATGAATAAGGAAAAATTTTTTTTTGGGTTTAAGAAATCCACAACCTGTGAGCTACGCTCAGCGTAGTGCGGATAAGGCCCAGGAAAGTACCAACTGTCCTGACGAAAGATGTGGAACAGGGCCCATCGCATATACTGGAACATCTCTGCGTGTGACTGATCACCACACGATCGGAGATCGACCAGTGCGAGTGTTTCGCATCCAGAGTCAGGAGAGTGGGGAAAACCTGGAAGAGTAGTAAAAAGAAGCATGCAGGAGAAATAAAAATGAAGACCAAGTAAATGGAAAAAGACAAAGCGAAGTAAAGGGAAACAAGTAGAGCTTAAAGACTAAATTAATAGGATAACCGGTAGGCAGAATAATATGGGGACAAAGAGAGTCAAAGGAAAACGAATAATAGATGCGAATAATAGATGCGAATAATAGATGCGAATAATAGATGCGAATAATAGATGCGAATAATAGATGCGAATAATAGATGCGAATAATAGATGCGAATAATAGATGCGAATAATAGATGCGAATAATAGATGCGAATAATAGATGCGAATAATAGATGCGAATAATAGATGCGAATAATAGATGCGAATAATAGATGCGAATAATAGATGCGAATAATAGATGTGAATAATAGATGCGAATAATAGATGCGAATAATAGATGCGAATAATAGACGCGAATAATAGATGCGAATAATAGATACGAATATAAGTGAGAATAATGGCTACGAATAAGAACGGAAATAACAGACGTAAATATAGACAGGAAAGATAAACAAGAACATAGATGAGTACCTGGAAGAAACAGAGACGAGAATATAAACGAGAATACGGCCGAAGTCATTGACGGATATATAACTGAAAATAAATAAGATTGTGAAGGAAAAAGACGAAAAACGAATTGAAAATAGACAACCATGTAGGAGAATAGATGAGGATATAGAATGGATAATGGAGAACCGAGTTAAGAATAATTTGAGGACCAATGTGTAAACAAAAATAACGACGAAATGAATATTAAGATATGCCGGCACCCAAGGAAACCAAAGTAAAAATATTGCAATTACACTATATGATATATATATTATAATTTATAAATATAATAAACGATAGGGAGAAGTGATATTTTTCTATTCAGGTAAATCAATCAATCAAGCCGACAGCCAAGTATCAGCAACCAACTAGAAGTTATTGTCAAACAATTAAGCCAAGTTCGGAAATATTGAACCAATAACAAAGCATACCAGATCAAAACAGTTAATAATAGAACCAAGTTTATTGAAAGAAGAAGAATTAAAAGTTGCAAAGAAAGGAAGACGAACTATTAAACCCACGCAAGCACAAGAAATCGAAAAGCAAAATCAAAAAGACATCTCAAAGACCAAAGGTCGATCCATAAAAGGAAGCAGTGAAAAGGATTTCGAAAACAATAGGCCAAGAAGCGTAATACGCATATCAGAACCTCAGGAAGGAAAACTCTATCTGAAAACAGAAACAATAAAAGTGACATAAACTTAATAAAAGAAAAGACAAACGGAAAAAGAATACAATTAGAGATGGTAGATACAACAGCCCAAATGGAAGCGATCAACAAGAGACTCAGTGAAATGGAGATACCCAATTTCCAGGGAAAATATAATGGCGAAAAATACGACGGAAAACCGAACAAACTATCAAACTTTATCCAACATTTTGAATCTTATTGCGATGCTCTAAAATGGACAAACGAAATGATGGTGAGAAGACTCCCACTATATCTAGCAGATGACGCGTTTAATTGGTACGTCGGAATAAAAGAGTGTACAACCCCACTAAAAACCTGGAAAGAAATTAAGGAAGCTCTGATAAAAACATTTGGAGAAGCAAAAGATGCACAATACAAATTTCTAGAATTCTTCGATCGAGGACAAGCAGTGAATGAATCAAATATACTTTACGCAAGCGCACTAAGACGTCTAGCCAAACCGCTGTTCAGTGAAAAGGATATGGAAACACAACTAGTAACCCAATTTGTAAAAGGATTGCGACGAGATGACATTAAAGGTGTAGTCGGATGCAAAATCTGCAAGACGCTGGACGAAGCAGTAGAGGCAGCGAATGTAAGCGAAATGTATACCAAAGTAACACAACCACCAAGTAGGAGGCCTATCGCAGATAATCAACCCCAGCACCACAGACAGTGGAGTCATAACAACAATAATCGAAGAAACGAAAATGACAACAAAGGCAAGAGGTCGAATAATGGAAACATTGGAAAGTTTTGTAATAACTGCAAGAGGCAAGGACACTGGCTCGATGAATGTCATGGACAAAGAAGATGTTGGAATTGCGGTAAGAAAGGACATACCGCAGTAAGATGTGGAGTATCCAAAAAATGTTTCTCGTGCGGACAAGGAGACCATCTAGCAGTTGCATGTACGAATAAAAGAAACCAACAACAAAGTGACAATAGGGGTACATCAGCAAAGCAACTAGCTGAAATGCAAAATCAAATAACAATTCTCACAGGACTGTGCAGTAACATGATCGATTATCAGTTTCAAGCGGAAGGAAAACAACAATCAAGAATAAATGTATTACAATGTGTGGGAGGCACATTACAAATTCAAAATATCCGAACAAAACAACAACGAGAATGGAATACTTTACAGATCGCGGAAGCACGAGAAGCGGAAGAAAGATGGAGTAAACGAAAAGAACCTCAGGCAAGAAGAGAAGAAAAATATTGGAAAACGAGAAAGGAAGAACTTTTAAAATTGGATATAATGAGACTAACCACCAACGACAACCAGAGGGAAAAGATAGAAAGAATGTGGGAAAGAGAACAAAAAAGAGTAATACAAATCAATATGATGAGAATTATAACGAGCAACGAAATAGATTTACAAAAAATTCCGGACACAAGGATCGAAAGCGAAATAATTGAAAAAATGGAACAGGTAATATTAGACCATCAAAACATCAAAACATTTGAGGACAATCAGAGAGATAATACCGGCATAGATAGTCAGGTTGGAATTGCAGCAATCCAGGAAAAACGCGAATCAAAGAATGGCGGAAATCACGGAAAACGAAATAACGAAAAAATGCAAGAAAAGTACCATGACATAAACACGTTAAAAACTGAAAGCGAGTGCGAACCAGATACCGAATGGGACGCGAGCACAAACAATTACGGGAACAAGTACCAACCCCAAGGACATAATGAGCGCTATCGGTTCTTCGATAAGACGTATGGGAATTGTCAGAAAAATGAGCACGGAAAAAATAAATGTCGCCGCATAAAAAGGTGTTACGAATGTAAAAGAACGGGACATTTGGTCAATAACTGTCCAAATGGGACCAATCCAGTGAGAGATCAGTCACGAGAATACGTCACAGAACAAAACAATAAAAACTATGTCGAAAACAGAATTTATCAGCCAGGAATTCGAAAACATCAGTCTCCAATGTTAATAAAACAACAGTCGATAAATGTACAGAGACGGACAAATGACGTGAAGGAACAGGTGAAACCCAACGCATACGAGGAATTGAGGAGACAAGGTGTGGAACAGTGCAGGTTAATAATGGAATTGGTTGGAAAAGAAACGAGACAGGATGAATTGATAATGATATGGAGAAAAGTTGCAGAAAACAAAACAAGAGAAAATGAGGTACTTAAGACAACGATACTCCGACTAAAAGACGAAGCAAGGTCAGCCGAATTAAGAATCAATGAAATAACGAGTAATCGAGAAAAATGCAAAGATAGGGCAAAAGAGACCCAAATGATGACGGCCAAGGAAAAGAAGAAGGGTAGTCCAAAGGATGTGGTGGAAATTAAAGAGGAAGTGTAGATGAAAATAGTAAAAAGGAAGTGAACATATGTAAAAATTGATGTATAAATAGCAAACTAAATGTACTAGATGTCTAAGTATAAATTGATGTATAATGTAGCAAAAGATCGATGTATAAATAGAAATGGATCAAGTAATCAGTTGTGAAAACTACTAAATTTGAACCCTTACAATGGTAAAGGAGAACAGAGGCTCGAATGAGAAGAAAGAATATAAATCCAGAAGAAAGATAAAAGTGCAAACCCAGAAAGAATGAGTTAAACGAATATCGAAAAGTAATATCTAATTTGGAACCCAAAACTAAGGAGAACGGTAAAAGATCCTGATAAATGAGACGAAAGTCACAGCCCAAGTGACATTAGAAAGTTAGTCGAATCAAGCTAACTAAGACCCAAATCAAAGATAATTTGAGTTACCCATTGGAGAAAGAAAATCCCTTAATAAGAGCAATATCGTAAACAAAAACCACCGAGAGAAACCAAAAGAAAAATCGATGTGTCAAATCACCCAGTTAAACAAAAGTCCCGAAGACCCTGGAGCAAGGTCGGTCAACTACCATCAAATGATCCAGAAAACCGAATCCCAGTCAAAACATTCAAAGAGAATCAGGGAAAAACAGTCAAACCCTGATAGAGAGAATCCTATGATCTTCAGTAAACAGTACGAGCTAACGATGAAAATCAACAGCAGGGACCAAACATGCCTACACAACCCAGACGAAAGATCGAAAACCGAGCCCAGAAACGAGGAAAACCACCAACTGATGAATTTATCCAGAAATAAAACTTTTGCATATGACTCGTACTTGAGTTTGGACACTGTATCAGTATGTATATGTATTATGACCAGTCACTGTATGTGGCAACTGCTGGAATTTGAGCTTAGACCTTTTTCTGCTAATTGAATTCTAACATGTCTTAAGCTATTATAGTATGTTTATAGGTTAATGGGAATGTAATAGACTATGACCTGGGAAATTCATATGTCTAACAGAATTGCGGGACGCAATTTTAACGGGTCCCGGAGTGATTTGTTGGGCTGAAGCCGAGAATTGAGAGTTTGTTTTAATCGATCGAAAATACCGAACACAAAAACCGCAAAATTGAAATATTTATGACCAAGGTTTAATTTAAAATAAATGAAATAAATTACATCACACATTAAGAACCAATAAACCCCGCATAATAGAATAAGAGATAAATAAATTTAACAAAAAATTCAACACTTAAAAATTTAAATAGAAAAAATAATAAAATATAAAATGGAATTAGTTGAAAATTATTTAAACAATAAAAAAATTAAATCGTCGAAAATAATAAAATTAGTTAGCATTATATAAATTGTAAAGTTTATAGAATTAAATGGTTATTTAACTTATTAAATTTAAAGAATAAAAATGTTTAAATTAAAAAAAATTAATATAACTCAAATTATTTAAATTATAAAATTTATAAAATTAAAATTAATAAAATTGAATAAGAAATTAATTAAATGTATTGAATTAAAACAAATAAACAATTGCACACACTCATGCATGTGTACAAGACTAATTAAAAATTTCTCGCACTCTGATTGGATAGAGTGGCAGCAAATGCATGAAAAATCAGTATAAATACTGATCACAAATTCATTTAAACTAACTAACTAAAACTAGACTACTACTTTTTCGCTAACATCAAAATTTAGTGGTAAACAGTGAAGCTCTCAGTTTTCGATTTTATGCCCACGTGGAGTTGGTAATTTATTTTTTTTATTGTTGTAGTAATTTTACGAGATGATTTAATTTAATATGCAATAAAATTTCTAGTTAAATTTTCTTTGGTTATTTTCTTTTAATTGTTTAATTTCATTTAGTTGTAGGTATTAAATAATAATTTTTATTGTGTTCAATTTTTATACTAACTGATTATGAACGTTAGTACCGCTGAATTGAGATTCAGCATATCATGGTTTGAGGTACCTTCGGGATGCTCAGACTGGTGGGTATGCTGGTTTTTTCAATCGCGCAGCTGGATTGGGCCGGCATGTGGGGGCTTCCTCACGGGTCCTATCGCTGGAAGTACCGTGGTCAAATGTAGGTTAGGATTGAGAATACAGGCAGATCCCTGCTCAAAATTTTTGAAGAATAATTTAAATATTAGGGCAAGTGTGGATTAACTTGGAAATAAGGGCCGATCCCTGCTCAAATTTTTTGCGAGATAGGTTAAATATTCATAAATATCAAGGAAAATGCCTAGCAACATTTATTAATAGAAAAATAAGGGCGCATCCCTGCACAAAATTTTGAAAAGAAACAATAGAAAACATCTAGAAATGAGGACCATAACCGAATGAGATAGAAAAGTAGAAATAGCAAATGATCAATGACGTAAGACCTTCTATCGGCCGTCTAGAACCCGAAGAGAAAATACAATGGGGAGTAGTTTTAGCAATAGAGCTCACCTGCTCATTGTTTTTTCGCCTTTGTGTACAGTACCAACATGGTCGTCGCCATGGGTACACAAATGGTTAAAGTACAATAGTCATAGAGGTGCTTAGGAAAGAGTCGAGTGAATATATATGATTACCCCTAGTGCATTTAAAAATTTAAATTGACACACCACTAAGTAACCAACAACTGGATCAATACGTCTACTCCTTCAATCACTTTATAGCTGCTACCTTTCTAGAGTATTATTCATATTTTTTGTCGCATCTTCAGCGACGGACCCGTGAGGAAGCCCCCACATTTCGTCCCGAATCAGCTGCGTGATTGAAAAACTCCATGTCCACCGGCTGAGCTCCCGAGGGCACCTCACACCATGACATGGAGTATCTCAACGCCACGTTTCTCATTAAATAAAATTTCATAAAATGATAATTACTGAATAAAGCATAAAACTCTGAATAAAATTTTTATTAGTATTAATGATATTCAACCATATAAACATTTAGATCTACAAACATTAAAATTTTGGGATCAAATGAAAAGCCATGTTTTACAAAAAAAAATTTTAATTACAAATTAACTTTATGATTATCATTACTTAAAAGATAAATTCCACATAAAAGTTACCCTTACCACTAATATCAATGTTGAGGCTGAGTCAAAAAATCTGTCGGTCGTTTCCTAAAAGCTAATTTATTCGGTTTCGAATCCTGGAAATTCTGATGCTACTGATTATCTAGATTGATTTCTGTGAGTCGCTAATAATGCCTGTAAAGTTGTTGGATTAACGGTAAGTTTACAATTTTTGTGTTTGCTTATATAGTAATTTTTAATGTGTGCGGACCAATCAGAATTGAGTACCGCTTAATTTTGTTGCTTTAATTTATTTTTCTTGTTTTTTGGTTATTTCTTCCTATTTTCTTTATTTTTATTATATTTTCTATTTATTTTCTTTAATTTCCTTATTATTTACTGAATTTTACGTTATTTTCCGTCATTCTATTGTCCTATTTTAATTTTTCTTATTTTTATATTTTTTGTTTTAATTCTTATTTTCTTATTGTTTTTCTTATATCATATTCTATTTTATTCGTAAATTTGTTTATTTTATTTTTATTTTCTTTAGCCCCCTGCTTATTTTACTTTCCTAATTTCCAAAATCGATTTTCCGACTCAGCCCAACATTATTATTATTATTATTATTATTATTATTATTATTATTATTATTATTATTATTTTTATTATTATTATTATCAAAATGATACTGATGGAAAATTCAATGAAGATTATTGAAGAAATCTGTGAAGATTTGAATTAAATTAATTTTTATTTAGAATTGTCCTTCTTTTCTTACGTCTTTATGTACCTAGTTAATATTATTCTGAACCCAACGAGTGTTATTCACTACCTAGTTATTAATAATATTATAGTTATGATGTCTTCAACTTCTAAATTCATAAGATCAATAATAAATGCAGTTAAAATATATTTTTCAAAAAAACGCTAAAAACAATATTATTAAAACAAACAACTTTCCATAACTCTCCCCTTCTTTAAGGAACTGCCCATCTCTTAAGCCATTCAATTCGTCTGAGTTTCTTTGTCGCCCCGTCACTCAATTCCACCTGGTGCTCTGACAAAAACTTTGATATGACAAAAGGACCTTCATACTGTAGTCCATCTTTGTCGCGATTTTGTGGTTCTTTCCGAACTAATACTTTCTCCCCACCGTGAAACATCGATTCGTTCTCTTCTCTGTTTCCATCTCTTTCATTCGTTTAGCTGCTTTCTCATTGTTCTCTCTTACCAATCTATGTATCTCAACTGTATCCAATGTCGTCTGAGGCAATGTTGAATGAAGGTTAATCTTCCTCCCAAAAACAATTTCAAATGGAGAAAATCCCGTCGCGCTCTGTTGTGTCACGTTGATACAAAATTCTACTCGAGGAAGTAACTCCGCCCAATTTCGCTCTCCTAGTCCACCTGCTAATGATGTTGCCAGCAAGTCCCTGACTGTCCGTATTGTTCTCTCAACTAAACCGTTAGATTGATGCTGATATGGTGAACTGAACTGTTGCGTAATACCCAGTCTTCCTAGATTTGTTTTCATAAAACCACTATCGAAGTTCTTCCCTCTGTCTGACAGACAATTTCGCGGTTTTCCGAAACGGTATATCCACTTCTCCAATATGGCTTTGAAAATCGATCTCTCGTCTTGTCTCTCCAGTGCGGTCAGACTGACCATTTTGCTAAAACGATCAATGATAACTAGCATATACTTGTACACTCCACCATTCTTCATGTGTGCTATATCAATGACCAACTGCTCTAAAATTTCTGAACTTACTATCGGCAACAATCGTTCCTTTGTCTTCTCCTGCACTATTTTCTTCTGCAGCATATCTCACATACTCTCAAACAGTTCTTACATGTTTGGCCAAAAAAATATGTTGCTCATATAGATAATTAATTTCTTTACTCCAATGTGACACATTTCAGTATGTATTCCTTTAACTAACGTATTTGAGTAGTCTATCGGCACCAGGATGACATCTTTATCATTCTTCTCTAATAATAAAAGCCCATCTTCTAATTTTATGTTGTTATGCAAATTGAAAGGAAATTTCTTTTTATTCAAGTCATTTTTTTCCTCTTCTCCCTGTAACACTCTTGTCATGTGAATGAAATCTACATCATCTTGTTGCTTTTCTAAGAGTTTTGTCATCGACTCAGTCTTCTGTAATGAGCTGATATGTCTTACTCTGGCTTTTTCTTCTTTTGCGTCTTCATGTCTAGTCTGGCATTGTGCACATAACATCCCTTTAATCCTTGATATTCCGTCCGCATTTCCATGTTCCTCTCCTTTCCTATATTGAAGATCGAAATCATATCCGGAAAGGTTGGCTAGCCAGGTTTGAAATTGCGGGCTTATCGGTTTTTTTGTGTATCCCATGAAAACCAACGCCTTGTGATCCGTTCGTACTACAAATGACTTTCCGTATAGATATTATTTAAAATACATTACATATTCGTGTATAGCCAGTAACTCCTTCCTAGTCACACAATAACCTTTTTCATGCGCGGTCAAGTGCCTCGACCCATATGCAATTACCACTTCAGTACCATCTTCTTTAGCTTGACATAAAACTGCTCCGATGGCCCCAAAACTAGCGTCTGTATCCAGAATAAAGTTTCTATCCATTCTTGGGTAATCTAGAATTGGAGCTTCACACAACTTTGTTTTAAGTAAGTCAAAACTATTGTTGCAATCTTCTGACCAATTAATCTTTTTCTCACAGCCGGACGTAGCTGCATGTAGAGGTTCCGCAATTTTCGCATAGTCTTTTATAAACTTCCTATAGTAATTGGTCATACCTAAAAAGGATCTTAATTGTTTGGCGCATACTGGTATTTCTGCATCTTGAATCTCTTTAATCTTCTTGTCGTTCGTTTTTATCCCACTTGCACTTACAGTGTGCCCTAGGAATGTCAATTCTTCTTTATACAGATTACATTTTTCTGGGTTAATTCTCAACCCCGCTATTTGAATTCTTCTGAATACTTCCTCTAATCGGTTATTGTGTTCCTCTTTGTCTTTTCCATAGACAAGAATGTCGTCGAGGTAGACAACAACACCCTTAAATAATATTCCATCCAACATTGAGTGCATCATTCTTTGAAACGTCGCAGGGGCGGTTGCTAGTCCAAAAGGAAGTCGGTTAAAACAAAACTGTCCTTGCCTTGTACTGAAAGCCGTGACCTCTTGAATTTCCTTCGCCATTCCAACTTGATAATATGCTTGACCTAGATTGATGGATGTGAAATAATTTGAATCTGCCAGACAATCCAGTAGAAATCGTGTATCTGGCATTGGAAAAGATATCTTTTCAGTGATCGCATTCAACCCTCTATAGTCGACACACATCCTTATTGATCCATCTTTCTTAGCCACAATCACTAGTGGCGCGTTCCATGCACTTTTGCATTTTCTAATAACTCTCGCTTCTAATAAGTTTGTGACAAGTTCGTCAAGCTTTTGTTCTAAATGCATTGGTTGTCTTCTTGGCTGTAACATTACAGGCCAACCTACTATATTCATTTCATGTTGAACAACTTTCGTAAACCCGAGATCAAACGTTGAAGCCATAAAAATACCTTTGAACTTCCGTAGCAATATGTCTAACTGTTCATTCTTCCTGTCTCCAAGCATTAATAATGCTTTCTCTTCTCATTGTGAGTCCACATATGTCCTCCCTACTTGTGACGCTTCAATATTGTCTACCTCTACCAGTCGAATACCAAATCTCTCCATTGTATCTACACCCCCAATGAAATCTGGACGTATATCTTTGACAACTATAACATTAATAATTCTTTTTTTCCATTCCAATCAGCTTCTATCGTCATTGCTCCTAACGGTCTTTCCATTCCCGTCGAAAATACTCCACAAAGAGAAATTGTGCTCTGCTTCAACCTCGGTTTTCCAATCTTTGTCCAACTTTTTTCACTCATAACTGATACTGACGCTCCAGAGTCCCAAAGCATGTCAATCGCCGTCATGTTTATTACAATCTTACTCCACTTTCTTCTGTCTGTCGTCTCATACATCTTCTGCATCATGTCTTCATTTCGCTTCTTTCTACTGATTATTGTGTCGACCCCACTGACGAAATGAAAGCAATGGGATCGTCCTTGTTTTTTGGTTTATCCATTGATTTTTTTATCGTTTCTTCGTAATTACTTGTATAAATCTTCTGTGAAATCACCATTATTTCTTTCGTGATCTTCTTCGTAAATACATGCCACTCTCTTCTGATATCCATTTCTATTTTTAAGCAAAAAACAATCTCTGAATCCATGACCTTCTTTTCCACAGATTAGACATTTGTCTTTCATAGGACATTCAAAACGCCGGTGCCCTTTTTCTCCACAACAAAAACACTGACCTGGTGTCAGTTTCACTGGATGAGGCGAATCTCTTCCTTTGCTGTCATTAAATAACCTTCTTGCAATATCTTTAAGCGATACTGTATGTATTCTTCTCTCTGGTTCTCCTGTCTCGTATCGTTTTCTATACCGCTCATTTTCATTCTTGTCTTCATTTACAATTGGTACAAACCGACCATTACCAGGTCTATTCCTCTCATGATTAATCTCTCGGTGTTCGTCGCGTTGATGTGCAGTTGTCTTCACAATTGTTCTTTGGTCTCGTCTACCCTCGAATTTACCATTTTTCATCACTGATGCGTAAGAGTCTCTTCTTATGGCATCAATATTGAATTTATTGTCATTCGTCATCTCGATCTTCTCCTGAATTTTTGCCATATCCCTGGCATCTTCAAAACTTGTCACTTTCCCTGATAAGAATATTTCTTTTACTCTATCGTCTTTCGCTCTGTTTGAAATAATGTCTCGAACAATCTGTTCATCAGACATTCCAGAGCTAAATACACTTTTAACTAAACTTCTTACTCGTATTTCGAAGACTTGGAATCTTTCATCTCTTTCTTGCTGAATTTGAGCTAGTTCCACAATCTTGTTAGTAATGGTTTTCCTTACTGTAAAAGTTTCTATAAACCACTCTTTTGCCATTTCATCGGTCATCTTCGCTATTTTCGCCGCTTCCCATAACATCGATGCCGCATCTATCAACAAAAGATCCAATGCGTCTACTAGACTTTGATCTTCTATTCTCAGCCATTCCATAATATCCTTTAGCCAAAGTTCGGCTTCAGATCCAACTTTTCCGTCAAACTTTCTGACATTAAAATTTAGCATCTCACGTGCTTGTTTTGACAAGGAATCTAACATATTCTTGGTTCCTTTCTTTTTTCCTATCGCATTGATTTCCTTGGCGTGGTCGCCAGTTATGATGTCTTCAACTTCTAAATTCATAAGATCAATAATAAATGCAGTTAAAATATATTTTTCAAAAAAACGCTAAAAACAATATTATTAAAAGAAAACAAGTTTCCATAACTATTATAATTAGTTTTTTTAA
>CAUHTR010005333.1:0-28947 GCA_959609185.1 Schmidtea polychroa | reverse complement strand
TATCCGGCACACTTTCAATGATAGATGTTAAATCTATTGATGAGGTTTTCAAACGGTTGAATACGAATCTATCATGTAATCAACATGCCTGGTTCAACAACAGATATGCAAGATTTTATGATGCTTTTGATGAAATCAGTTTCAAAGAAAATGAAAATTGGTATATAACAATTGCAATCCAGGGATATAAAGTTGATAATAATGATGTGTATTCTCCTATTTGGAAAATTATGTCTGCTAGACTTTCACAAATATTTTAATGTTATATTTAATAAATGTATTAGTCATATTTGTTTTTTTCTATTTATTAACAAAGAAATTGCAACATTAATGCAAATGACATGCAAATTTAACAAAGAAAATCTATAAGCAAACTTAAAATATAGTTATAAAGTGATGAAAAATGACTGCAGAAAAAGGTTAACATGATTAATTAAATATCGAATTATTTATTATTTAGAATTTGTAATCAACTTTTTGTTGAAAAAATTAGCAGAAATAGCTGGTGTAAAAATTGAGGACATATTATCTGTTACAAATGCCTTAAATATCGGCTGGGTAGTTGAGAGTCAAGATTCAGAATTTGATGAAACTGATGAAGAAAACACTCAAGATGATGAGGTAATCATTCAAGAAATTGATGAACCTATGAAGGAATTTGCGGATACTGAACCGCGTGTATATAGCGATTGTATAGATCATGTTGTTAAAAATGTTATGAAATGCGGAGATGATGAATGTGAATGTGTTAATAACTCACACTTTCTTATTTGGTGGTATGAATGTTGGTATCTTAGCATATGCTGACGACATTGTACTGGTTTCTGATTCCTACTTCTCAATTAACTCTACTCTTCTTGAAACTAGTCTCCTCACCTCACTTGCTAATCTTAAATTCAAACCTTCAAAATCCGGTTACTTCCACATAGACAATAAATCAAACCACCACTCAATAAAACTGTATGATGAGATTATTCCGAAAATTGACGACTCTGATTTTTATAGATATCTTGGAGTCGACTTCTATAAAAAAAGGCACAGCATAGATGAGAGACTCGAATGTTCTATTAGGGGTACCGAAAAAATACTAAACTCACTGACTATTTCCCCTAAGGTATTGTAATTTCCTTAAAACAATGTTACTTACCAATAAGAATAAGATCATTACCCGTTACAGAAAATCAAAATTCACTAAAATCAAGATTTTCTACAAATATTTCACCCCATAAAATACCTAACTAGAGATGATATATATTGATTGATCATAATTCTTCATCTATTCAGCCAATCATTTTAAAGCAATTATAGAAAACTAAACAACAAATTTCAGTATATCTTACAATAATTTAACCGATGACATTGTAACCGATGACATTGGGGACTCTTTCATAAACCCTATTTCCTATAAACTCTCACCTTTAAACGAAACATCTATCCTTAACGAAAACCTTCAATCCAACTCCTCCTTATTCTCTAATGATCCCAATAACACCATCGCTCTGATAGACAACTTACCCGTAATTAATATAACTGATAATGGAGCAGATGACACTGATAACGTTAATAATAAAAATAATGCTACCAACTCTAAATGTTGTAGTTGTAATAAACCTAAATCCCTAGTTGGAATAAAAATATCCATGGACACAAGCGAAATCCCAAAACCAACCCAAACATTAATACCACCCAGTCTGAAATCATTATACATACAAGATCCTCTACTACTTCAATTCCAGAGGGAAATGTAGATGCAGACACCACTTACGCACACCTTTTTGTGGAGCGATCTCCATTTACAATAGGGAAAAATTGGCCCAGCACTCACTCGAAAGACACAACATCATCATCACTGAACACTCCATCATAGATTGCGGCCAATGCAAAGGTGATGACGAACGCTACGTAATATATGCTGTTACGCACAAAGACATATACAGACATGTCGAACAATATGTGTACGAGATACAAAATGATAAAGATACCCTCAAAATGATATTTATTAAAATCGATAAAAATAATCACCTCACATGTAATAGCCACAATAAGAACTACAAAAAATGCTTTACGACGTGGAATTGGGACACTCCACTGGCGTGTGTATGGGAACACATGTCTAAAAAACATAGAAATAGAATTATTGATAAAAATGCCGATATATACTGTGCATGTAAGAGCTGGGTCCCAATCGATGGCATCATCAATCATATAGCTCAACGCCACCCAATACCACATAATACTAACAACAATAATATTCCATCAGCATCACAAAATCTTACCGCTGAAATGCCTGTGTTCACGGATATTAATAATAATATTATGAACAATATATTAAACACCCAGGAGGTGATTGCAGATAACCTTGAGATNCAATATATTAAACACCCAGGAGGTGATTGCAGATAACCTTGAGATACCTGTAACACCCCAGAGGTGCCTGGAAACATCCAGGAACCGAAACAAACTGAATCAGATGATGACTTGGCAAATCTTATTGATATTAACTATAGTAGGCAAATACCAAATGATTGCTTATTCACTAATAATGTGGATAAGGAATCAGCTTGATGGTCCCAATAAAGGCATTCGTTTACTCTTTCGCCATGAAAAAATCTACCATCTTTGTTGACCCCTTTGTTGGTAACTCTCTAATCCAGCATAATTACAAAACCTTCTTTTCTTCCTTCCCCATTCAAAGATTTCGCTGAGTGGAACGAAATCATTATGCCAATGTTAAATGGCAAAGACAACTGGTTTTTCTTTTTTCTTGATAAGCGGAGACATCTAGCTGTTATAATAGATCCTTTACTTGATGATAGCTACTCCATACACTTATCTCTTGCTAATAGCATACTAAATACCATTCTTGATCTGCAAAAAATCGTTTCACCACTTGCAATTACACTCACTAAATATGAGTATCCCCGCTGCTCTTCCTCAAACGAATCTGCCTTTTTTGTGTGCCACCTCATCAAATGCCTAATAAAAAATACTAAATTAACTATTCCTAAGATTAATATTATGCAAAAATATATCAGAACTGTTATCGAAAACTATATTATCCACAAAATACCTGAAGATAATATTAAAAAATACCTCCCACTTATTAAAAGTATAATAACTAATTTAAATAATAATAATATGGACTGTGAAACAGCCCTTAATGAAATGGAAAAAATAAATTACAATATTTCTCCTGATAAATATAAAATTAAAAAACCAGCAGACATTGTTCATAAGAAAACCAGGACTAAAAATGAACTGCTTTGTATTATACGATTTAAATATAAAACTAAACCTAAAGAGGAGATAACGAAGATCTTAAATAATAAAGTTGAGTGTAGCAAACCAACTATGCCTAATATTGTGAGACTTTTCGCAGGTACTTCTGCACACTGCAATACTGATCTTATTAAAAACCTTCCATCTTTACCTGAAAAACTCTCATCCACTCCTTTTGTCATGGATGATATTAAACTCATCTTCTCACAACTTCAAAACACTGCTCCAGGACTTGATGGAATCACTCTGGCTGATTGGAAAAAAATCTCGCCCGACTTCAGCTTCATTCTATCGCTCTGTAACAATATCTTGCGTAATCGCCAATGTCCATCATCCTGGAAAACTTTCCGTACGAAACTCCTACTGAAAAATGGTAAAACCGAAATCAGTCACGAGGCCAGCTCCTGGCGCCCCATCTCCTTAATGAACACTGCATATCCCATCTTCTCATCCCTCCTAAATAACCGCCTCTTATCGTGGATTAAAGACGGTAAATTATTGACATGCAACCAAAAAGCCATTGGTGCTCCAGATGGCTGCTCTGAGCATAACTTTATCCTACATCTTCTTAAAGAAGCTTCCTTTCGTAAAAAAACTGACCTCCACATTATATGGTTAGATATCTCTGACGCCTTTGGATCACTTCCTCATGATCTAATTTGGCACACCCTCTCCCAAATGGGTCTCGACTCTAAAACCATCTTGCTACTACAAGATATGTATAGCAACGTAAGTACTATATTCGACTGCGAAGGGGAAAAATCCTCTTCTGTACCAATCGTTAAGGGCGTAAAACAGGGCTGTCCCCTGTCCATGACCCTCTTCTGCTTATCCATAGACTTCATACTACGTAATATCTTGCAAAACCATCCATTTCTTTTTCACGGTCATAATGTCGGCATACTTGCTTATGCGGATGACATTGTCCTTGTTGCTAATTCTTACGCCTCAATAAACGCCGCACTTCTCGAAACTGTACGTCTCGCCTCTCTGGCTAACCTTCGCTTCAAACCCTCGAAATCTGGTTACTTTCACATTAACCATGATTATAATTATTCCCCTATAAAACTTTATAATGAACTTATTCCGCGAATTGATGACTCCAACCTTTATAGATATCTTGGAGTTGATTTTTCTTTCAAAATGAGGCATAACATCGATGAAAGACTCGATAACGCCATAAAAGACACAAAGTCTATCTTTGACTCTCATCTCCATCCTTCGCAGAAACTGAACGCCTATAAGATCTTGATCCACTCACGTCTTTCTTTCACCTTACGTAACTGCGAAATAGCTCACAATATGCTTGATTCTCATAAGGATAATATTATTAAATATAGAAAACCCCAAAAAGGGTTTGACCAAAAAATAAAAAAAATAATAAAGACTTATATAGGTGACAGAATTATTAATATTAATAATAACTTTTTATATGACTCCACTAAAAGGGGGGGGGCCTCGGGCTCACGTCTGCAATAGATGAATACCTGATACAGAGTATCATCCATCTCATCCGAGCCTTGAATTCTGTCGACCTTGGTTTCAGAAAACTAGTTCTTGATGAACTAACGGAATCTCGTGAAATGGGTAATATGGAAGCCGCATTCTTATGGGTCAATGACGAGATTTCAAAATCCTTTTCAACTTCATCATTCTTCGCAAAATTCCGCAAAGCCTCCAATCGCCTTCGCCTTAAATACGCCATACACACCAAAATTGTCTTTTTAGAGGAGGAATACCAATTAGAGATAAAATATAAGGACCGTATTAATTACTTCTCATCGTCTAACCTGTCTGATACCTCCTCCGAACTTCACTCAATAATAAGCCTGATACACACCGAAAGTTGGTGCCTTCTTACTTGTCAAGGACACATAGCCAAATCCATTTCCGATAGTACAACAGCAGACTACTTAATAAAAAGCGATACTCTAAACGACGCCCAATTTCTTTTCCTCTTAAGGGCACGAAACAATATCCTTAATCTTAAATTTACTCCACATAGAATCAAAGGCAATTTAGACACACTATGCAGACAATGTGGAGCCTTTCCTGAAACACAGGCCCACATATTCAATCATTGCCCTGTAAAAATAAATGCACGGAGAAATAAACACTCGCGTGTACTTGAAGCTGTAACTGATCTCCTGACCCAACTAAACTTCAAAATGGACATTGAAATTTGCCCCGAAGGTGTCAAAACCACACTTAAACCTGACATAATAATTAAATCGTCCAGGAACTCCCTAATACATATCCTAGACATTAAAGTACCCTACGAAAATCGCGAAAACTTTAAAATAGCTAGGGATAATAACTTTGAAAAATATAAAAATTTAGCACTCGAAATAGGTCACGCATATAAATGTAAAACTACAGTTGCAGCACTTGTGGTAGGTGCTCTTGGATCGTGGGATAAGGAAAACGATACAAGACTTAAAATAATAGGACTAACCAAAAAAGAGATAAAATCCGTCTCAAGAGTAGCTTGCACGGCGGCCATTGTCAGTAGCTACCATACCTATCGCGAGCACACATACATTGACTAATTAATTAATTATAATAAAAGTATTGCAATGCATTATTTCTTATTTATTCGTCCATTATGGTAATATTATAACATCAAACCGTCACCTATATATGTCCTACATCTATTATATATATCGACCTACCTGTATTATATCTACTATGATCTTCGATATCAACTCTAGGTACATGTATTGATTAAAATAACTAAACTAACCTAAAATATTTCAAATGAATTTATCTTTTCCAACACTTACCAATAAATTAATATAAATAACTTAAATAACATAAATAAATTAATATAATTAAATTAATATAAATAAATTAATATAAATAAATTAATATAAATAAATTAATATAAATATACATAAATGTACAAAGTAATATCATATATATATATATATATATATATATATATATATATATATATATATATATATATATATATATATATATATATATATATATATATATATATATATATATATATATATATATATATATATATATATATATATATATATATATATATATTGATCAAACTAACCCAATATTAAGAAAAAATAAAACTATCTTAATAATTTAATAATATATATAAATCTCGTTATATTGATAAGCATATGTATATAATATATTTAGTTATATATTGCTAAAGGGGTTGATGTAGGGACTCTTGTAGGAGTCCCGCCCATTTGGCAATATGGTTAAGGTACTATAAGTGGGTATATGTAGGAGTCTTAGTAAAGGGTCCGCCTATCTGATGGTACCATTTTGTGTTCATATCATTATTATAATCGCTCTTTCCTAACGGCTACATTCTGTATATATTATAATAATGTATCTATATAACGCTACAACAATCGCAAATGGAGTCTTTCTACTCCGAAATAAAAACTAACTAATTTTTAAGAAAACAAAACAGCATCTAACTTATCAGATAGAGGAACAGCTCAACTTGAAAGCCTCTCCTAAACCAAACCTGCTTGGACTGCTTCAATATGCTAGTTCCACAATTGCGAAAGACCCACCAGACAGGGGCTGGAACCGCTAAGACGGGAAAGCCTCTCCTAAACAACTATATCTACTTGGACTACAATTGGATCTAGCAGAAGTCTAAAATAATAAACTCTCCAGACAGAGGCTGTGACTGTGAAAACAAGAAAACCTCTCCTAAACTTACGAATGAATGTCCGGTGCTGATATGTGGGCCATGGCCGATCGGGATTATGCTTGGCCATGATTATCCTCTCTTGCCCGCATGATGCTTACCGGAAAAAAGCAACCAACGTCCAATTGCGGGAGTTTCCAACTCTAGCAATATAAGAATTGAAGTAATAAAAAACAAGAAAAATTAAGTGGCGGGAAGTTCCCCCCTTCGGCCTTATGGCCAGTCCGAATTTATTAAAATAAAATTTGATTTTTTTTTTTTTTTTTTTTAAATTCATTAAAATCAAGATTTTCTACAAATATTTCACCCCATAAAATACCTAACTAGAGATGATATATATTGATTGATCATAATTTTAAAGCAATTATAGAAAACTAAACAACAAATTTCAGTATATCTTACAATAATTTTCAAGTAGATTTCAAATATCTATCCTTGATAAAGTTAACTGGTTTCTTAGCTTATGATTTTTAAAAGTTCATCAATGTGTAAATGGAAATACTCTTAGAAAATTATTGAGAAAAAATAATTATTTAGTCAATTTCAATATCATTACAAAGTCATCAAAACTAATCATATCACTTGATTATCGACAGTCATTAAAATTAATTTTTATTTAAAATTCAAAAACTTATCACTAAAAAATACTGATAATTATCAAGAAATTAATTAAATTTACCTTAGAATTAAAATGAAAACTTTTAATATTCTTTAAAAATTCTTTAAAATTTATTAGAATCGCCATTAAAACCTTAAATTTTAAAAATAACCTAACTGTCATTAAAATTAATTTTTATCTAAAATTTAAAAACTTATCGCTAAAAAATACTGATAATTATCAAGAAATTAATTAAATTTACCTTAGAATTAAAATGAAAACTTTAAATATTCTTTCAGTCATCATGAAATTTCTAGAAAACTATTGAAAAATATATTTAGTCAAATTCAATATCATTACAAAGTCATCATCAAAAATTAATCCTATTACTTGATTATTAGCCTAACTGTCATTAAAATTAATTTTTATTTAAAAATAAAAAACAACTCAATAAAATACATCAAAATATCAAGAAATTATATAAATTTATCAATTAAATTTATTAGAATCGCCATTAAAACCTTAAATTTTAAAATATTCTTTCAGTCAATATGAAATTCACAAAAATGTTAAATATTTCCTAAAACCATCAGCTCTAAAAAATTACTAATGAATGCCTTAGACACCAAAATTTATCTAAATAATCTTTCAAATTAATTCATTAAAATTGAAGACAAATCGCTGGAATTTGTCATTAAATTCAATTAAAATTAAATAAATCAAGATTAGAACTTTTGATAAAAAATATTATTCTAAAATGGTAAGAATTAACACTGTATTGTTAAATGGAAAGATAATTATTCTTTAAATCTAATTAACTTAGTCATAATTTTCTTTAATTATTACTACCAATTCTCATCATCTTTCAAAATTTATTACTTAATTTTAAAATGCATCCTTTAATTTACTTAATTTAAATGTTATCATTTAATTTACGAAATATAGCCTTTAATTACTTCTTTTTTTTTAAATATAGCTCTTATTATTATTTAATAAAATATCTATTTAAATTTGTCATTGAAAATTATTTCGTAAAAATTTGCATCTCAAATTGTCAATTCTCATTGATTTCAAAAATATCTGACAATAAATTATTACAGTAATTTTAAAATGTTTACTTTAATTTACTTAATTTAGAAATATTACTATATAATTATAAAAAGTTTAATTTTAATTTAATTCTAGACCATTTATTACTCAAGTTTAAAATTTTAGATCTCAATTTACCTATTTATCTTTAATTTACTTTAATTTAACCCTTTATTTACTTAATTTAACCTTTGCTTACCAAATAGTCATTAATTTACTTTAATTTTTAAAATTTACTTTTAATTTACTTTAATTTTTAACTTAAGTTTAAAATATAGAGCCTTGATTACTTTTTTTTAAAAATTTATCACTTAATTTACATAATTTATATCTAAAATTATTTCAAAAAAGTTTTTATCTAAAATTGTCATCGAAAAATATTTCATAAAAGTTTTCATTTAAAATTTTTTTTCTCATCAGATGATAGTTATTCAAAATATCTGACAATAAATTATTAATTTAATTAAAAATTTTACATTAATTTACTTTAATTTAAAAATTTAGAACTTAATTACTTAATTTAGAATTTTAGACTCTAATTACTTAACCTTAATTCATCTATTTAATTTATTTTACTTAATTTTAAAATTTGGTCCTTAAATTACTAATTTGAACCCATTGATTATTTTAATTTAAAATTTAGTCATTAATTAACTTAATTGAACATTTTAGACCTTAATTACTTAGTTTAAAATTTTAGACCATAATTTACCTATTTATTAATAATTTACTTTAGTTTAATTTTAGATCCTTGATTAATTCAATTTAAAAATTTTGATCTTAATTTACTTAATTGAAAATTTTAAACCTTAATTTGCTTATTTATCCTTAATTTACTTAAGTTTAAAAATATAGACAATAATTTACTTTAATTTAAAATTTAGCCATTAATTTACTTAATTGAAAATTTAAGACCATAATATTCATGTGAAATTGTCATTGAAAAAATTTTCATTTCTCAGGCACTGTTTAGTAGGTAGGCAGAGATGTTAGATAAATTGGGTGGAGCAAAGTATTTCAGTTCGATAGATCTTGGAAATGCATATTATCAAGTAGAACTAGAAGACGAATCAAAGATAAAAAACGGTGTTTTCAACCAAATCAGGTCAATTTAGGACTAGATTTTAAAGTTTAGTAAATTAAGGTTAAATTTAAAAATTAAGTTATCTAGAATTTTAAATAAGTAAATTAAAGTTAAAAATTTTAAATTAAAGTAAATTAATGTAATATGTAAATTAAAGTAAGAATTTTGAATTTATTAACAAAAAGTTGAATAACCACCAACTTTTCAGAAATAAAAATTTTAAATGGAAATTTTTATGAAATAATTTTGAAAAACAAATTTAAATGCAAATTTTGCTAATAATAAGTAATAAGTAAGTGGTCTTAAGGTATTCAAAAATCCTCATTAGGGGTTCAGGAGTTAGGAAAAATTAAAGATAGAAGATAAAACTAGCAGAAAGGAATTAAAAAGTCAATACATTTTTACGTTAATAGAAACAGTTTTTAATACACATAATCAAACACTAAAAACTTTTAAGTAAGACAACCTAAATAATTAAAATTTATTTATAAAAAAGGAATAAATCGAGTACTTTTAAAATCTGTCCTTGATTAGTTGACAGTTTTATGTAACGTATTAAAAATGAAATTCCAATTGCTCTATCAAACTTTAAATAATTAACATATTATTGAGATTAATTTAAATTCTTACATATTATTTTGAAACCATTACAAATTTGTGACTATTAAGGTTATTGTTATAATAACATTTTGTGAAAATGAAGCACATCAGTTGATAAGGAACGAAGTGCCACAATAAAAAAATAATAATTTTTGAAAATTCTTTGAATTAATTCTTTTTTTAATAAAATAATAAAATTAATATATCTCATAAAAATATTTAATGTTTCATTTAATGTTTTAATTTGAAATTACCACTAAATAAAATTGTTTTAATTTTTGTTTATAAACTGATATTTTTAAATTTTAATTTTTTATCTTTTTATTATAATGGATACTGATGATGATGATAGAACTAATATTTATGAAAATAGTGATCAACGCAAATTACTTTCTTTCAAGGTTCCTAAAAAAAATGTCAAAAATAAATGTATGAATTTTAGAATATTTAAAATAATTAAATTTTTTTTCCTTTAAAGGCTCTTATGAAAAAGTGTTATTGCAATCAAATGATTTTAAAGACAATATCTATCCTAAAATTGTTACAAGTTATAAAAATCCCAACTCTTGCACATCATTAAAAATTTTATCTGCTTATACTATTTGCAACCAAGAAGTTGAAAAATCTTTTATGAAAAGAAAGCAAATCTTTAAAAAAGACTTTTCACTCCAAAGTGCAAGTGAATGTTTTGGATTCATTTTCTTAAGCAATTTGGCGGAATTTAGAAACATAGTTAGCTCTGGAAAAATTCGTAATGGGAATCTTAAAGAATCCGTTTTGGGAAAGCCTGACATGGGTATTTTATTCAATTGATTTATATTATAAATGAGATTTAGGTGTATGTGTTAGTATGTTTTCAGATGTTTATCATCCTGGAGATGGGAAAAATTTCCCAAGAAACGGGATATTATTAATTGTAAAATATTTGAAGGGTCGCGTCTACTATGTAGTAGAAGATATTAACCCAATGGAACCTCAGCCAAATTATGATTGTCACATTTCTAAAAATTATAATCAAGAATCATTTCCTTCAATGAATAGAGCTTTTCATTCGACTCAGGTTAAATTGAAATATTTGCATACATTACTTATGATTGTTTAAAGGTCTATTTGTATGAATACTCTGATGATTTTGATTTGGAAGATGAACCAAATCAAATTCTTCCTTGGGCTGCTATAGAATTTTCGTGGGTAGGAAATCCTTTATATAAACTAATTTCAGTTCCAATTTCTATTTCCTGTAATGGAGAGACACTTTCCAAAGAGACTAGCAGTAAATTTTTTGAAAAAAGACTGAAATCCAGTAATAGAATAACTGGTTGTCCTTCTCAGCGTATTAAACAACTGTATAGTGATTCTAACCCAGTGTTTTGTACACAACTTCAATTGAAGTTGCCGAAAATTCAGAGGACTGATGACTTATTGGAAATGTTGTCAATTGACATACCTATTACTATTCTTTCGTATCATTCGCTATGGACTCCGTTTGATCCATTGTAAATTCTTTTTAAGGGAAGATATAAATTATTTATTATTTACTGATTTCTAGAATGTCATCTTCCTGGCAGCTATGTGAATTAATGGAATGGTCTGCATTTGAAAAAGGTTTTATTCAACCGCTGATGAGGGATAATTCAAATGAAATAAATGATAACAATTTCAGTATCACTAACGTTTTTAATAAACGAATAACAATTAGTCGGAACCAGGAAAATAAATTTAATAAAAACATGCTTGATACTATCAAATTATCAACATTCGGTACACAGTATATTAACTACTTTCGTATGATAATTAATGATCCAAGTCGTGATCGTGCCAAGATGGCGAGACTTATTGAGCATTTTCTTGAAACTAAAACTGTTATTATATTAATTATATTTTTAGCATTGAATTTTATATAATTATAGGTTGGCAGAATTCATATAAATGATAATTCAGACACTTTATTATTTGTGTTTCCAGATAGTAATTTATCTCAGAATTTCGGTACAAAATAATTTTTAAAAATCGTACTTTATTTTATTATCTGATTCATTTAGGAATTCCATCAGTACGGACTCTCGATGTCAATTACCTTCACCTTCTTTTGGTTACCAATAGATCTCTTGATTATAATCTTGCAAATAGATATATAAGTTAATATATTTCATTATAATTTTTTTTCGTAAATCAAATTTGTTTCGTTAAATGTTTATTTGTCAAAATTAAAATATTTGCAATATTTATTTTAGTAATATATTTAAAGTTTATTAATATTTCAGATGAATTGGTGGAAATTGAATTAAAAGCTAAATTATCAAATATATTTCTGGGCCAAGACAATAAAGAGGTTGTGCCATTGATATCTCTTGACGTTTTAAGACAAACCGTTTGTTGCCAAAACTCTATTCAAAAGTCAAAACTTCGACAAATTTGTGGAATTTACACTAATTTACCGCTAAAGTTCGAAGAATTAAGTTTTAAATCCTTCACTGATCAAGTCAGGAATGAAGAAAATGATTCCGGCAATCATCAAAAATCGTACAAATCTCAAAGCTCTAATAAAAAAATAGAATCTCCTTCGTGTGACAGACCATATGATCCTATTGAGAATTTTGTCGGATTGTCTGATTCTGATAGCTCAAAATTTAAATTAAAAAGATCAATTGATTCAAAAAAAATTGAAGATAGCTTGGAACCTTCTCAGATTAAGAAATCTAAACGCGAAGACATGAAAAATGAATTAAACAACAAATTATTTCAATTATTTGCTAAAATTGAAAATACCGATACCAATGAAATTGTAGAAATGAACTCAAGTGAAAGTTATAATACTAAGTCGACTTTTTATCAGTACGCCTCAACTCTAGACAGAAACAAATTTCAAACTCAATTTAGACCTGGAATTTCGGTTTATGTTCCTGAATCAAATAACATTTGTGAACAGAGAAACTCAATGGATAAAGATTTTCGATATCAAGATCCGTTAAATCAGCAATATTTCTATTCAGATTCAATTTTAAAACAAAACGGTTTCAATCGGTAACGGCCCATGTTTTTGTTTCTTGTATATTTTGTGTAATAAATATATTTTCAACTCTAAAAGGTCAATTGAAGTAAAAAATTATATATTTCAAAATTACGAATTATCTGTTTTTTTAATATTTATTTTATTATGACTACCGTGTTTCTTCGAAAGATAGACATAGGCTGGTTTGTGTTTGTTGTCTTATTTGCTGTTCTTTCGCGAATCAAAGATAGATAATGGTTTATCCTCGGCCATTTGGAGATTTAAAGTGGACAGGGTGAGGATCATGAATAGTTGTGACAATATTTTCTACTCTATTAATACAATTTAATTAATATATACAACCAATTTATCGTACATATTTGTTGAGGTCTCACTATTTGAGATTCCAAACTTTACAGGTTTTTATAAATATAGTGTTGGTAACGAAGGAAAATAATTTAGGCTCAATCCTAAGCTACCTTCATGACTTGCCATCGATCTCCCTTACGTGTGCCCTTGTTGACAAATCAGGTTGGTGATACGCACGCAGCTCGGAACTTGCGAGCAGGTGAGCCCCTGTGTTAGGACTACTCTCAATATTCACAGTACAGGGTTCCTGTGTGCCGATAGAAGGACTTACCTCTTCACTGATTCGCTAGCCTGGCACATCACAGGTCCAATGAGATGACCCTACAGTGTCTAATTACTGTTATTCTAAAATTTCGTTCTCCATGCAAACTTTTGACTTATGACTTTTTATCAACCCAATGCTTCTGCACTGTAGTTTGATGAACTTTTACCTAAAAAGTAGGAAATGAACTATTATTTGCATATCTTTTCAAAAAAGTTCACCCCGCCATTGAAAACTTGATTTTGACATAAGTACTACTATGTATTTAGAATGTCATTGTCATGTAATACAATAAATTTTCAATCCAACAATGACTCAGACCCTTGACCTTGCTCTTGCTTGTTGCACAGAAGGAATCGAAGGTGCAATTTATCTTTATTTTTGCATTTCCTCCATTACTTTCATTGCGCGCTCTGCGCATTGATTACTTCTGGGTATCAGTAGAATGGATGGCTCTCGCTTCCAGTGAATTTTCAAAGAGCCTAAAGCCTTTTTAATGAGTTGTCTCATCTTCTTCTTCATTGTTTTCATATTTACCTGTGTCAGCCTCAGAGTCAGAATCACTAAAACTAGGATAATAAAATGATGAGTTGGATGACTCATTAGAAAGTTTTTGTCTTTTAGAGGGATGGATCGTTTCTTCACTAGCCGATTGGCCTGTAGTATCCAACTGCTCCTTTGCTTTCCACTTGGAGATGGTACAATCGCTTGTACTCGGAAGATAACCATGTTCCATCCACTTTAGTAATATCATTAAGGGGTTCGTAGCTTCCCCGCTTGACACATTATTCATAACATTTCAGTATTTTATCAAACTTTGCTTTTATAACTTGATCAGATACATGAGGAAAATTCAGTTCCACAATTTGGTGACTTCTTTGGAAATTTCCGCTATTCGCTCCTTTCTTCCTTTGATTTTTGGTCCGGGGAAATGGTAGCGTCCGATAAAGAATGCCGATAGAAGCAAAATAGAGGATTCCTTAAAATTAGTTAGTTTAATTTTGTAAAATAAATAAAGCGATGGCAGATAGACTTTAAATGACTTCAAGTAACAGAGTATAAAATTTGAAATAAAAGCACACAAATCTAAATTTTGATTACATGTATATGTGGATAAGTAAAATATACAGAAGTTCCTATTGAAAGCTCTTAAGAACGGTTGATTTTCTATATCTATGCTTTGTAGAGTGGTTTTATGGACAATATGTAGAAATGTATTTGGGTAAATCGATAATGTGAAATAAAGTTATTTTTGTGAAAGTATATCGGTTTTAGCTTCATAATTATGTTGAAAAAAGTCACAACAGTTTTTCTCAGTTTAATTTCTGAGACAAAGCTCATTGAACTTAATTCAAAATTCAATTGACTTTTCTAACTTGATAGACGTTCATAGACTTACATTCCTAGCTTGGTCGATTGTTGATCTGACATTGGATTAGAGTTTGGTCTGCTTGTTTAAAATAAAATGAAATGGAAAATGTAGTATGAATTTATAGTATGAATTCTCTTTATTAATTGCTTTCCAATAACATTTCTAAATATACGTTCACTGCACTTCAAACAAATTACAAGAATCAGTGTGTTTAGATAGTTGGACATTATTTAAAAATCATATATTGCTCAATATTTGTTTGATATCTAATAAAATATTTCTATTTTTAGTCATGGTTTGATGAACTACTGATAAATGAAAGCAATTGTTTATTAGTTTTGTTAGGGATATTTAAATAATTAATTTATAAATAAAATATATATTATATTATAAGTAAAAGTATAATAAGTATAAAAGCTGGCACGCATAATTAGCATTATTATTTAATTAATTAATTCGCCATTTAAATCGGATGTTTTAATAATACCAGATTTAGGCAATAATTTGTATTTTGTATTTTGTATTAAAAATAAATATTTGTAGATTATTAACTGGTTATTATTAACATGGTGACCCTGACAATGATCAATAGAATGATCCCGGATATTTACGATGGCAGCGTCGATGTAGACGTTTTTATTGGAGAATGCAAGAGGTATTTCCAATTATGTGGACTAGAACAATCCAGTCAAAGTATGATGATCAAATGTTTAATCGCAAGAGAGTTGTTGCCAATTTATGAAGCAATAGAAGAAAATGAAATTTGTTTTGAAGACAGATTGAAAAAGGCTTTCAAGAAACCAACGACCTTGATAGGGGATTTTTTAACCCTCTGCAATTATGAAAAGAACGATGATACTGCTCCAGTATATTTCGAAAAAATAGAAAAGATGGTTGACCAAGTTATGAAGCACAAATTGGACAAGAAAGAATTAATGTCATATTTTTTGGTCCATTGTATCAAAGACAAGGATACACAGAAAGAAATAAAGATGAGAGATGCGATGAGCGTCGACGAAATAAAAGGAGTGATAAAGAAGGTCGATGATATAAACATTGAAGTGTCCGGAATTTCAGTTTTGAATAGGAGGAAGGAAACGTTTGCGAGTATTGTCAAGACGAGACAAGGATTTGCCGATAGACAGAACCAAAGCAGAACTTTTACAAATTCACAACGAAGTGAACACAGATATGATTCAACACCGAGGATGAAAACCGATAATTTCCAGAACAGATTCCAACAATTAGAAATGCCGGTTAGAAGCAGACCAGTTATTACATGTTGGAATTGCCAGGAGGTGGGTCATATGAGTCGAGAAATGCTTCCAATGTGGAAAAGAAGGGCACCAATCCAGAGAGTGCAATCAGAGAGCACAGAATGCAGAGATGAGATGTTTTGCGTGTAAAGATATTGGACACAACAGAAGAGAATGCCCATCAATATCGTGCACAGGATGCGGTAGAAGAGGCCACCTACGATTTCAATGCCGGAATCAGACAGACAGAAGAAGATATGCAGACGAGCGGGGACCACCGAGACGGACACAGGTAGCCGCGTTTTAGACTGATCTGCCGAGAACGACGAAAAGATTTCATGCCAAGACAAAGACTGCCCAAACCAAGAAGCTCCATCGTTGGGCGAGATGATCGGAGCAATGAATTAATGGGTAATAATGACGATTGTGTATGCCAGTATAATTGTATAAGTAGATATAAATATATTAATAATATTAGTAGTAAAGTGAATAGTATAATTCCTTTTGTAAATAATGTACATAATGTAGAAAATGTTACTAATAACGTGAATAGTATAAGTCCTTTCGTAGATAATTCAAATAAAGTAAATAATAAAAGGTTGGATGAGAATAATGTAATCAGAAATAATTGTAGCAGTAGAATCGTAGGAAATATCGATTTAGTTGAAAAAAATAATGAGCTGGAAACGAATTTTAAAAAAGCGAATCAATGTGATATAATAGAAAGTGTAAAAAATAAAGTTACGGATATTCATGATGCAATTATTTTAAAAAAATGAAAACAATTTTGAAAAAATAAAAATTTATGACGATAATAAAAAAGAATGCAAAAATAATTGTACTCAGATTTTATCGATAGATGACGTAAAAAAATTNGAAGTGAAACATATTTGAAGAAGGATGAGTATAATATTGTTTATGATAAAAAGGGTGGGCGTCCAAGTGTAATAATAGGCATAAATAATTACTTTAAGAATTGTTTGTTGGATACAGGAGCTAGAATGAATGTGATTGATAGTTCGATTATAAAGGAGATCGGAAATCCAGTTTTAAACGAACACGGAGACAAAATCTGGTGCGCAAATGGTAGTCCATTAAAAACTTTGGGAAGAATCAAGCTTAGAATAAATATAGGAAGTAGAGAAGAAAATATTGTTTTTGTAGTAGTTGAAAATTTATCTCCATCGATAATTGGAGGAATCGATTTATTACGTAGGTTTGACATAAAACTAATGAAAGTTATCGGAAATAACATCGAAAATGCAAGTGAATATAATAATATGGAAATATGCAACATTGAAGCCAAATTTGGGAAAAGAACGAGCGATGAACTTCGATTTAAAAGAGCAATAGAACTAATAGGATTAAGGTGTGACAACAAACTTTATGGAGTAATAAAAAAAATGCCGAAGTATTTATGATAGATAAGTGGGATATAGGTAAAACCAATCTATTAAAGCATGATATTAAAACTGTTGAAGGACCAATCCATTTGAACCCAAGAAGATAGCCAGCCCACCTAGAAGAAATGTTTGAAGAAGCTATTAAAAATTTGGAAGAAAATGGCATAATTAGAAAGTGTGACTCACCGTGGAATACGCCGTTAGTATGTGTCTGGAAGAAGGAGAAAATGATATTCGATTATGTTTAGATTTTAGAAGTTTAAATAAAATGACAAATCTTCCCAATGCCTAATATCGAACAGATGCTAGATTCATTAAATGGAATCAATGTACTTTAGCACCATTGATCTGGGAAGCGCGTATTATCAGGTTGAATTGACAGCAAATTCGCAAGAAAAGACAGCATTCTCAACAAGATCTGGGCAGTTCTGCTTTAATAGGATGCCATTCGGGATTGCTGCTGCTCCAGCTACATTCCAAAAATCAATGAATATGGTTTTAGGAAAATTATTATGGAAAATTGCTATAGTGTATTTAGATGATATTTTAATATTCTCAAAAGACAAAGATCATATAAAAAGAATAAATGAAGTATTAGAAAAAATAAAAGAAGCAGGATTGAGAATAAATCCTGAAAAATGCAAATTTTTGGTGAAGGAAACAAAATTTCTTGGTCACATTATAACTTGCGAAGGTGTTAAAGTCGATGAAGCTAAAATAGAAGCAATAAAAGGGTTTCAAAGACCAAAATGTTTAAAGCAATTGAGGAGTTTCTTAAGACTGTGTAATTATTACAGAAAATTTATAAAAAATTATTCAAAATTCGCAAGAATATTAGAATCGATGTGCGGAAACAATAAATACAAGTTAGTTTGGTCACAAGAATGTCAAGAAAGTTTTGAGGAATTGAAGAAAGCACTATCAACTACACCAGTTCTAATATACCCTGTTTATGAGAAAGAATTTATTTTGGATACGGATGCTAGTTTCGACACCATATGAGCTGTTTTGTCACAGATTGATGATCTAGGTAATGAACCTGTTATGGTTCACATACGATGAGTAAACATGAAATAGGATACTGTATCACGAGAAAGGAATTTTCAGCAATTTATTACTTTGCACAGTATTTTAAGCACTATCTTTACGCAAGCGATTCCAGCTAAGAACGGATCACAAGGCTATAACATTTATGATGACAACAAAAAAAACTTATAACGGCACAATTTCAACATGGATAAACTTCTTGAGTAGTTTAGATATGGATATTAAATATCGAAAAGGAATTGACCATTCGAACCTGACGCATTATCGAGAGATAAATGTGGGAAATGTACACAGTGTATGGAAATCTATGAAGATGCCAAGAGAGAGAAAGTAAAAACCAGATTGTTGGCAATGACAGCTACTAAACATGGATTGCAATGGCAAAAGGGTAATGAAGAGATAGAACATATGAGAAAAGCAATTGATAAAAATGAGACTACAAGATTTAAAATCATCGAAGATTTAATTTTAACAAGAGAAAATAAAATTTGGATTCCAAAAGTAAATAGAATAGAATTTGTCAAAGAGATGCACAAAATGTTGTGTCACACTGGATGCAAGAAGGTAATCGATTATATAAAAGTTAATTACGATATGAAGGAATTAAATACAATCGCGACTCAATATATTCAAAGTTGTGAAATATGCCAGAAACGAAAAACATTGACAACAAAAACAAAAGAACTAATTGTAAAAACACAAGTAGCGGAACCGTTTGAGGTTATAGCGATAGATTTTTGTGGACCTTTGCAGGAAACATTCATGGAAAGAAATATATTTTGGGAATTATAGATATGTGTAGTCGATACATTTCGTTGACAGCAGTAGCAAAGCAGGACGAAAAAACTACAGCGGATACTATTGTGAAATTCTGGATATTAAAATACCGGGCACCGAGAATTATTCATGTTGATTGTTGAAAAACATTTGAGTCTAACTTGATAGAAGAGTTAGCTAAGAATCACAATATACAGCTACAATTTTCTAGCCCTTATCATCATAACACTAATGGTTTGATTGAAAGACAATTTCGAATACGAGATTTTATCAGTACATCATTAAGAGATAAATTTAAGAGAAATTGGGTTGAAGTGTTACCTGAAATTGAGTTTACTTTAAATGCTACCATTCAAATCACAACTGGAAATAGTCCATCAGAAGCAGTATTTGGTTTTCGGATATCTAGAGAATGGAACAATAATAAAAGAATATTCAACGATAGAAGTAAAATAGTGGAGGAAGTGCAATCAAAACAAAAATATTTAAATTATAGAAACGAATTATTGAGATTAATTGGACATGCAATAGAAATTCCAATGAAAGATTTGATGGAAATTTCAAAATCAAGAGATTACATTGTAATAAAACCTATTGATTTTAATCTTTTGATAAATAGACGAAACTGTCGACCTCAAATCAATAATGAGATAAATCGGGACCTTAGAACAAAAATCAATAAATTGCCTCATTTTGAAAATGGATACATTGCACCAAAGTTGAGATCAAAATCAGAAACAAATGATAACACTGAAGGGTTATTGCATTATGAGAGAAGTTTAAAGATTATTTTAAATAAGATGACACCGGAAAACTTTGAGAATTGTGTTTCTAATATTAGGAAGATCAATATTGAGAATATTGAAAAATTGTATTGTTTTGCAGAACTTGTTTTCCCTAAAGCAATTCTAGAAGAAGCTTATAGTAAAATCTATTCAAAACATCTGTCAAAATTCAATAAACTTTGCGTAAGAGGAAAACCTACAAAAAAAAGTATTAAAGTTCAAAAAGGTTCCACCAACAACTCTGCAATGAATCTTATTTCGAAAAATTCTTAACCTAAATCAGTAAGAAAAAGAAAGTAAAAGTTGTTAAAAATCATCGGAGTTTCCCATTTTTTAATGCATTGTTTAAGGCACCGAGTATGAAAGAATGAATATTTTACAATCATTTTTAAATTTTGCTGTCGATGATTTACTCAATATTATACTTAAAGTAGTCAGAGGCAAGATTAAAATCAGTAAATCCAAAAATCATTTATTGAGTCAACATAGGAAACCTTTGTTATCATTAGTAAATAATAAAAATTGCAAGCAAATGAGAAAAATTATATATAAGCAACAATGGGGATTTATTGGTGCATTGATAGCTGTTCAAGTTACTAGCGACGCTTCCAATATTATTTTGTAAAATATAATGAGCTTTAACCGTAGAAACCAATCTACCTTTCTGACAGTCTTCATAAAAGATAATTTCAGCTTCATTAACATAGTAATGGTGAACAAATCTAGATAACTCGTCGATTCGACGATTGTTTTCAATTTAACAGTCCTTTTCCTTAGATGACATTTGAGCCTTCAACATTTGAACTTACTTTGAACAAGACTTGAACTTACTTTTATAATTAAATTTAAAGAAAACAATTTCTTAATATAACCCTCTGCTAAGTTGAGCGGATTATTGTCAAAATTAGCATACGAATCAATAAGATTAAAGTGTTTAAATGGAAGGCCTTCTCAGAGTTTATATGTTGTTCTAGTATTTGTACTCGTATTTGTACTTTATTATTTCACATTGGGAATCGTTATCTATGTTACTTTCGTAAATTCTCACAAACCATTTAATCTCTAACTGAAAAAAAATTCGTATTACTTTGGTCATTAAACGAGACTAGGTCACATATTTCTTTTGCCAAATCTGCGAGAAAACGATTCAGAACAGTTTTACATATTTTGTAGATGGATGACAACTTGACGTTTCATCTGAAGTGAATGGATAAAAGGAAAGATTTCACTTTGCTTGAGTTGACCTTGACTTATGTAACATTTTCCCTTGGTCATGGGAATTAATTAATTTGGTCGATTTCATGTCTCTGGTTACAGCTAGACGCAACATTTGTTGAATTCATATTCATTTCAAATATCTTCTTTAATTTTTAAATTAAACATTTCAAACAACAATCAATTTTTTAATCAATCCTAATATATCTAACAACAACCTGTTCCGGTCTGTGTGTGCACACATACAAAATCAGGAAAACTCAACAATAAATGCGTACTCAGGCGCGAATGCACAAACCACACAGACAGTCAGATGGAAAAGTTACTCCTCCACCCGACTGGTCCAAACAGTACCTTTAGAATTATCATTATTAGGTGGAGTAACACAGTAATAAACACAAACAAAAACAATGGGTGGAGTGGCAAAAATTAAGAAAAGAGTTCCGAATTCAAAAAAAGAAACCCAGAAGTGGTTATCAGATAAGCTTGCGTGCCGTTTGATCAAACCCATGCGGAAAAGATTTCCAACAAGAGCATATAAAACATTCGGTATTGACGATTTATGGCACATGGATTTGATAGAGATGATTCCGTATTCGAAAATTAACAATGAGTATAAATATGTTTTAAGCATGTATTAATGTGTTCAGTCGGTTTGCTTTAGCAATATCTGTTAAGGCAAATTTTGCAGATGAAATACCCTAACCCAAAGCTATTAATATTTAATTTATTTTATTTTATTTTAACTTGCAAACGATCAGTGGCGTAACTAGGGGGGGCAGGGAGACATTTGTCCCTGGGCGCCAAAATTAGGGTAGAGACTTCTTACAATTTCTGTATCAATTACCAGTTGCGAAAGATCTTTCAGTAAATTAAAATTAAATTTTATCGTATTTAAGAGCAGCTATGACTCACACGGCTGAACGATTTAGCTCTTCTTAGCATAGAAAGAGAAATGTTTGAAAAAATTGATTTTAATGAGATTATAGATATTTTTGCCACGACAAAAGCCAGAAGAATTAATATTTAATGTTAAACTGTATTTTGTCTAAGTCAATAAATATTATTTATACGCTTATTAAAATCTGTTAAACCTGTTTCGTTATTCGTCATTAATAGTCTTTAAAAAAATTAAATTAAATATATATATATATATATATATATATAAGGGGGCGTTAATTTCTCAGTTGCCCCCAGGCGCAAGAACCTCACGGTACGCCACTGCAAAGTAGTATGATATGTCACCGCCCGGCCACATATACCCCCCCCCGGGAAAAAATTTTTTTTTTTAAATTTAATTTTATGTTTTAATTATCGATTACGTAATAATTTTTTTTAATTAATTGGTCCAGCGGGCTCACACTTTTTTTCATCCCAAAAATTATTGTTCCCGCCAACAGATTTTATTGAACGATAGTTCATCTTAAAGCCCAATGCAAGACCTTTAAGATGAGCTATAGATTCCTATCATACAATGACTCATCACATTTTTAGAACAAAGACAATGACTCACCCAATGACTCACCTTATTTTTACAATGATTAGGTCATATTTTTTAGAACGATACCTCTTATTTTTAGAATGATTACGTCATATTTTTAGAACGATGCCTCTTATTTTTAGAATGAATATGTAATATTTTTAGAACGATGCCTAATATTTTTAGAACGATGCCTAATATTTTTAGAACGATGCCTAATAATTTTTAGAACGATGCCTAATATTTTTAGAACGATGCCTAATATTTTTAGAACGATGCCTAATATTTTTAGAACGATGCCTAATATTTTTAGAATGATTATGTCATATTTTTACAACGATGCTTAATAATTTTAGAACGATGCCTAATATTTTTTAGAATGATTACGTCATATTTTTAGAACGATGCCTAATATTTTTAGACTGACGCCTCTTATTTTTAGAATGATTACGTCATATTCTTAGAACGATGACTCAAACGATAACTCATCACATTTTTAGAACAAAGACAATGACTCACCCAATGACTCACCTTATTTTTACAATGATTAGGTCATATTTTTTAGAACGATACCTCTTATTTTTAGAATGATTACGTCATATTTTTAGAACGATGCCTCTTATTTTTAGAATGAATATGTAATATTTTTAGAACGATGCCTAATATTTTTAGAACGATGCCTAATATTTTTAGAACGATGCCTAATAATTTTAGAACGATGCCTAATATTTTTAGAACGATGCCTAATATTTTTAGAACGATGCCTAATATTTTTAGAACGATGCCTAATATTTTTAGAATGATTATGTCATATTTTTACAACGATGCTTAATAATTTTAGAACGATGCCTAATATTTTTTAGAATGATTACGTCATATTTTTAGAACGATGCCTAATATTTTTAGACTGACGCCTCTTATTTTTAGAATGATTACGTCATATTCTTAGAACGATGACTCAAACGATAACTCATCACATTTTTAGAACAAAGACAATGACTCACCCAATGACTCACCTTATTTTTACAATGATTAGGTCATATTTTTTAGAACGATACCTCTTATTTTTAGAATGATTACGTCATATTTTTAGAACGATGCCTCTTATTTTTAGAATGAATATGTAATATTTTTAGAACGATGCCTAATATTTTTAGACTGACGCCTCTTATTTTTAGAATGATTACGTCATATTCTTAGAACGATGACTCAAACGATAACTCATCACATTTTTAGAACAAAGACAATGACTCACCCAATGACTCACCTTATTTTTACAATGATTAGGTCATATTTTTTAGAACGATACCTCTTATTTTTAGAATGATTACGTCATATTTTTAGAACGATGCCTCTTATTTTTAGAATGAATATGTAATATTTTTAGAACGATGCCTAATATTTTTAGACTGACGCCTCTTATTTTTAGAATGATTACGTCATATTCTTAGAACGATGACTCAAACGATAACTCATCACATTTTTAGAACAAAGACAATGACTCACCCAATGACTCACCTTTATTTTACAATGATTAGGTCATATTTTTTAGAACGATACCTCTTATTTTTAGAATGATTACGTCATATTTTTAGAACGATGCCTCTTATTTTTAGAATGAATATGTAATATTTTTAGAACGATGCCTAATATTTTTAGAACGATGCCTAATATTTTTAGAACGATGCCTAATAATTTTAGAACGATGCCTAATATTTTTAGAACGATGCCTAATATTTTTAGAACGATGCTTAATAATTTTAGAACGATGCCTAATATTTTTTAGAATGATTACGTCATATTTTTAGAACGATGCCTAATATTTTTAGACTGACGCCTCTTATTTTTAGAATGATTACGTCATATTCTTAGAACGATGACTCATACGATAACTCATCATATTTTTAGAACTAATAATTTTTGTTTTAATTATCGATTACATAATAATTTAATTTTGTTTGAATCGTTGATTATATAATATTATTTTGTTTTAATTATCGATTACGTAATAATATAATTTTGTTTAAATCATTGCTTATATATATTTTGTTTTAATTATCGATTACGTAATAATATAATTTTGTTTAAATCATTGATTATATAATTTTTGTTTTAATTATCAATTACGTAATAATATAATTTTGTTTGAATTGTTGATTACCAGTGGCGTATCTAGGGTTCACGGCGCCCGGGGCAAAACTTAAAATTGCGCCCCTCTCCACGTGAATTTTTTCTTTTCCTTATTATTGGTATATTATTTTTGCACTAAAGTGACATTTCTTTTTTAAGAAAAAAAAATTATTATTTAAAAAAAATCAAAAATTTTCACTCTTTAAAATTGATTTGCAGCAGTTTTAAAAAAAATTAATTTAATTTTGCAACAAGTTAGTTTTGAACTTTATTTATTGTAATAATTTACAAACAAATTTTTCGTGCTTTAACACTTGCGAACTTGTCAATGACATCATCAAAGTTAATTTTGTTCACAGTGTTTTTCTCAATACTTAATAATGCCAAATTATTTAAACGTTCTTCACTCATTGTTGCTCGAAGATATGACAAAATTAATTTTAATTTGCTAAAGGAACGCTCGCATGTTGAAACAGAAATACCAATTGTCAAAAGAATTTGCAATGAAATTCTTAAATTTGGGAAAACATCTTCACCATAAGATATTAAAAATTTTAAAAGATCTATAGGTGATTTTGGAATTTCATCTTTTCGAGCATTAAGAAGCATTTTACAGTCAGTAACTTCATTGCATAGTTCGTTTTCATCAATATCTGAATTGTAAAATTTTCCCAAATTTGAACATTTTTCTTTTAATTTAGCAGGATCATGGCAATTTAGAAAATTTTCAGTGTCAAGGAAATATCCAAAATTTTCGTTCAATGAATTAAGGCGAGTAAATCGAGTTTTTAATTCTTGAATTAATCTATCAACTGAGCATTTCAACACACGATCTAACTCTTGTTCAGCAGTCAAACCAGAATCAGTCATTTTTTCACCTAATCTAATTTTTATACGTCGCACTCTTTTCTTTATTTCAACGCCCCATTCAAAACATTTTTTTTACCTGCTTCAATTGATTGAATGCATAGATCTTCAAGAAATTGCTGCATATGTATGCTTAATCCTTGTAAATCATCGGAGGCATCTTTAAAATTAATTTTTGGATCTTGCATTCGTTTTTGTACACGATCAATTTTCTCGAGAACGTGATGCCAAAAATTTATCAAAACCAGAAAATTAAAATTCAATATATTTTGCAATAAATTGTATGATTCGCTTCTTGTGTCAGATGTTTGATTGAAATCATCAGAAAGTTTTTTCAAATAATTTTGAGCTTAACAAATAATTCTATAAATCTTACGATTGAGTTCTGGATATAACTCAAATTTCATGTATTTTGGAAAGGCTTTGAAATATATAAACAAAGTTCACCATAAAATTTAAATTTAATTTAAATAGTACTAAAATTAAATTTAAATTTTATGGTGAACTTTGTTTATATATTTCAAATAATCAAAATTCGTTATTTTAATGTTGGTTAAATTTCAAAATCGAAAATCTTTAAATAAAGTTTAGGTTTCAAAAATCAATTTGGCGCCCCTAAAATCGTGGCGCCCGGGGCAAAAGCCCCGCTTGCCCGGCCCTAGATACGCTACTGTTGATTACATATTATTATTTTTTGAATTTTCAATATTTTCTTTTAAAATATTAACGCCCGCGCGAAAGATGTTATTAATATTTATACTCCTAGTCTATCCGAAAAAATATTCTGTCCCCCTATGGGTACTGCTCACAAGGGTACTGATCGCGCTCAACAAGTCACATGGGTACTGTTTACAAAGGTACTGATCAAAATATTCAAGGCAAAACTTTAACAAAGAAATTCTAAATATTATACTTTGAATATACACTCAAACTAAAATTTATTAACACATTCATCATATCCACAGTTCATAACATTTTCAAATACAAGTTCAAAGTATTATTATTATTACTATTATTATTAATATTTATTATTACGTGCGCGGGGAATATTATTATCATATATCATATATAATCTATCTGACAAGATATTCTGTCCTTCTAAGGGTACTGCTCACAAGGTAACGGTCACAAGGGTACTACTCACACTTACCATGTCGTAAATTATTTTCAAATACAATTTCAAAGTATTATTATTATTTATTATTAAAATTAAAATTATTATTAAATTCTGACCAACTTATAAATGTATGTAGCAGTCGGCATGCAAGTACATATGTATCGATAGTAGTACTAATAATAATAATAATAATAATAATAATAATAATAATAATAATAATAATAATAATAATAATAATAATAATAATAATAATAATAATAATAATAATAATAATAATAATAATAATATTAATAATAATAATAATAATAATAATAATAATAATAATAATAATAATAATAATAATAATAATAATATTAATAATAATAATAGTAATAATAACAGTAATAATAATAAGGACTATCTTATAGTCGAAAATTCTTTCATTAAATACATTATTTGCAGCAAAAGGCTTAAATTATCATTTTATTGTTTTAAATAATAAATGCTGCTACCAAGCAATCATCATTTTATACTAATAATAATAATAATAATATAATATAATAATAATAATAATAATAATAATAATAATAATAATAATAATAATAATAATAATAATAATAATAATAATAATAATAATAATAATGTTAATAATAAAATGACTTTGTATTTACATAACCCTTGTTAAATTATTTTATTTTTAAATAAATGTTTTGTTGATTTGTTAATAATACCCTTGCGAGTTGTTGAGTGTGAGCAGTACCCTTACGACAAATATACATAGGGGGACAGAATATTTTGTCGGATAGACTAGGAGTATAAATAATAATAATAATAATAATAATAATAATAATAATAATAATAATAATAATAATAATAATAATATAATAATAATAATAATAATAATAATAATAATAATAATTAATAATAATAATAATAATAATAATAATAATAATAATAATAATAATAATAATAATAATAATAATAAAAATATCTTTAGAAATAATAATGTTAATAATAAGAAATATAGCTCATACGAAAGGGTTTGAATTGAGCTTTAAAATGAGCTATCGTTGAATAATTTTCGTTGGCGGGAACTCTGTAAATTTAAATTTTAAAAAATGACCTTGAAAAAAAAATGACCTTGAAAAAAAAAATGTCTTTGTCCCCGCGGGCTCCTGTTTTTAAAGAAAAAAAATTTGACCTTGAAAAAAAAATGACCTTGAAAAAAAAATGTCTTTGTCCCCGCGGGCTCCTGTTTTTAAAGAAAAAAATTTGACCTTGAAAAATAATATTTTGAAAAAATAATAATATCTTTACCAATAATAATGATAGTAAGGATGTCTATACCTCATTCGAAAGGTCTTGTAGTGGGCTTCAAAATAGGTCTTCGTTTAATTAATTTCATTGGCGGGAACTATGGAAAAATTGTCTTTGTCCCCACGGGCTCCTGTTTCTAAAGAAAAATAAAAATTTGACCTTGAAAAAAAAATAATATTTTTAGAAATAATAATATGACCTTGCATGAGTCATACGACCTTGAGAATGACCTTGA